>JACXGI010016257.1:0-16155 GCA_016801175.1 Esox masquinongy | reverse complement strand
TGTGTGTGTGTGTGTGTGTGTGGGTGTATGTGTGTGTGTGTGTGTGTGTGTGTGTGTATGTGTGTGTCGGGCTGGGCTGCGGGTTCTCAAAGTAGATTTGTTGTGTGTGCCTCCCTTCTCTCCTTCGTTTTAGCCAGGGATGAAAATGCCCTGTGTGCAAGGAGGGGAGAACCAAGTGAGAGGGGTCATGGGACTCCCAAAAGGATTACCTTGAACTAAAGTCATGAGACCAAGGCTTGAACAAAGAACCAGCTCACATGCTAATCATATGAGCGCCACTCCATAAAGTCATGTCGTTTCATTTCTGCTGGGACTCAGTAGGTTTCAGGGACCCCGGTGAAGGCAGCCGATAAAGCAGGAGCTGGGCTATTGTGGAGAGTTTCATACTGTCTTTAAAGTCCTAAAGGTTCTTGAGATTCTCCTTTAAGGTTTCAAGAGTTCTTGAGATTCTTCTTTATAGTTCATTGAGTTCTTGAGATTCTTCTTCATAGCTCTTTGAGTTCTTGAGATTCCTTTTTAAAGTCCTTAGGGTCCTTGAGATTCTTCTTTAAAGTTTTTAGTGTTCTTGAATCTTTACTGGTTGTTAGGTGTTAGTGTTGAGTTGCTCTTGAAGTTTTTACAGGTGGCTCTTAAACTTAAGGTAAGTGGTTTATCATTTTCTTGATGTATCAAGGAACATTTGATCTGATTCTTCTTTATAACAACTTCTTTATGCTGAACATTGTTAATTTATTGTAGGCAGAGATTCAATTCATGTACAGCAGATGATCCAAACAAAGTTTTTTTGAGAACTCAAGTTAGGAGACAGCAAATCGAAGCAGGGGTCCCAATCCGGCCCACGGGTGGTTAAAATTGTATATCTTATTTTACAGGGGTGAAAAATAAAATAAACTACATTTGTTGGTTTTTGTAATCAAAACAGAAACTAGAATGTTAAGGAGCATCAGAGATTCCAAAAAGGATGGATGGAAAAACATAGTTTAGCATATTTTCAAAAGCAATGAAATCTTTTTGGGCCATCCATTACAAAGCGGATATTTAATAAATCTGTTAATACTTTTAGAAAAATGTAAATAATAGTTTTGAAATATCTTTACAGAGTCCATAAAAAGAATTCTGAACAAATATGCTGCATTTGTGGGCAACTTGTTTGTTAATTTAAGTTTCATTTCCATTTCATTTTCATATTCATCAAGTAAATTTGTCTCCAAGCTTTGGTCAAACACATTGCTAGATCTGGGGGAAATCTAAACTGCACAACGTGAGGTATTGGGACTGTAGGTCAACATGGAAGAGTATTGGGATTGGTGGTTAACATGGTAGAAATTTAGGATTGGAAGTTAAAATGGAAGAGTATTAGGATTGGAAGTTATAATAGGAATTTGGAGTTTGAAAGTTTAAATGGTAGATATTGGGGATTTGAAGTTAACATTCCAGAGATTTGAGACTGGAAGTTAAAAGGGCTGAGTTTTGGCCAACTTCCTCTCTGTTAATTGGTGTTTACTGTTTCCTCCCCTTTGTCCTCCTTTCTTTCCTTGTTTCTTTCCTAGAAACCTGTTGATGCCTGGATAATTTGTCCTGAAAATATTGACACAAAAGGCCAAAGGAAATTTATAAACTTTGAAAGAGGTTCCAAAATGATCGTGCTCTAATTTCTAATAATATATTTGAACTATTTGTTTATTATTATTTGTTCATACTTTTTCTGTGGGAGGGGTTTCATCACTCTGTGTTCTGGGAAAGTTCTTGGAAGTGCATACTGGACTCAATGACTTGACTGTCCCAAAGGGAAGGATGACGGCAGCGTGGAAACAAATCCAATTGAATTTGATGTAATAATAACAGGGCATAGTAAAGCGATATTATGTTCAGACAAACACCAACTATATGAAACATGAAGTCTAGTAATAAATTTAACATTTTTGTCCAACCTTGAACTTAACCCAGACAACTGTGAGTCCATCATCATCAGGACCGGCCGTGTTTCCCAAAGTGCTACTAATGGCTTCTTGAATGAATAACACGCTACAGTACTACACAGTACTACACAGTCATTAGGGCTATCTGGCTGTACACACGGACACACACACACACACACACACACACACACACGCATGAGTGCACACATGCCCAACCAACCCCCCACCGCCACACACACACACACACACACACACACACACACACACAGAAAGGTCTTTGGTGAGTTCATGTTCTTTAGTAAAGTATTTAGTCAGGATTAGGTGACCAGCACATGTTTAAGAGGATTTGGCCCATCAAGAACAGAGAGTTTTGGCGACAGCCTGTTGCAACAGAAAGCAGCATTCTAGCGGTAATTAGCTGAACCGAGGCTGCACCCTAAAACCCCACCTGTGACCGCATTGTGCCCTACTATCTCACTGGGGCTATCCATAGGAGCTAAGGTAGGGCACTACATAGGGTGCTATTTAGAAATGCAGCCCTGTTACAGAATAGAGAACACTATGTATAGACTGTGATATCTGTGTCATTGTTGGATCAGTAATGGATCTTCTGTTGTAATGAGACAGAACATCTACTTTTAATGTTTTAATCTGCTTTTTAAATACTATTATTTTATCATCTGGACATAAAAGGTTTTGTTTTTTGCCTGCCCATAAACTGTTAGGTAATGTACATTACATTCCAGACCTAAACTTGTGTCTATTTAAAACATCTCAAAGTGGTGGCATTTCCATTACTACAGAATATCTGCTAAAGCAAGCAAATACTCTGCTAAAGCAAAGTCCACAACAACTGAAAATCTATTCTCTTGCTCTTCCCTGCAGGCTCAGAAAGCGTGGATTGAGAGGACGTTTCAAAAAAGAGAATGCATCCAAATATTTCCCAGCAAAGAACCAAACAGGTACGATTTATGCAAAGGTTTTCACAGATTAATCCCTAGATCATTCCACCCTCACCACACACTGCTCCTCTGAAACCCTGTCTTTTCACTGATCCAGTTTGACAGCGCTCTGTTTTTAATGCTAGATAACTTATTCCCCATACACTGCCCTACTTTAACCCTCATCAATATATTACACTACTTTAAACCAGAGCCTTATTTCCTATTCAGTCATAATATAATCCCTGCATGTCTTCCCTCTCCCAACCCAGGTGCTGTTGTGGTCAGGCAGTGAACCAGCACATAGCCATCCTTCCGGGTGCCACCACCAGGGCGGCGGAAGAGGCCAGTCAAAACGGGCTGGTGGAGGGATCCAAGGAGCGCTGGTCTGTGCTCAAACACACACAGGCCTCGGCTACAGACGCCTATGGGGTCATCGAGTTCCAGGGAGGAGGGCAGGTCAACAAGGCCATGGTACCACCTCATTTAGCTTTTCGCTTGCACTGTTTTTCTTTCTTGGTTTTCTCTGTGTCCCTTTATTTCGTTACTTTTTTCGTTCTTTTTTTAAACATTTTTCAAAGCAACCTCGAATTCTCATTCTTTTTTCTTCATCACTCGTTAAATCGTTCATTCTCTCTCTCCTCTCTCCTTAAAATTAACAATTGTTGAAATAGAATATCCTCATGAACCGTGTAGTCCTGAATAAAAGTACTGCTATCTAAGCCTCTAGACTAGACAGCTCCTTATCTGGCTCTCTTGCTCCATCCCTCCCTACAGTACATCCGTGTGGCGTACGACTCCAAGCCAGACAACCTCCTGCACCTAATGGTGAAGGACTGGCAGTTGGAGCTGCCCACACTGCTCATCTCTGTCCACGGAGGGCTGCAGAACTTTGAGCTCCAGCCTAAACTCAAACAGGTGTTTGGGAAAGGACTGATCCAGGCAGCGGTCACCACTGGAGCATGGATCCTCACCGGAGGAGTCAGTACTGGTGGGTGCAGGTCAATACTAGCCGGCAATGCGTTGCGTTTACAAACATGGTCACTAAGGTATCCGGTTAACGGTACCAAATGCTGCGCGCTATTAAACACTGAGATTATGAAACTGGCCTAGCCTGGTAGCTTTTCTGAAAACTTGACTCCTCCAATGTTTTCGATTCCATGCATATCCCAGGAGTGATCCGACATGTCGGGGATGCGTTAAAGGACCACTCCTCCAGGTCCAGGGGAAAGGTGTGCGCCATCGGGATCGCGCCCTGGGGCATTGTGGAGAACAAAGAGGACCTGATAGGAAGAGATGTAGGTCACTAAGAAAAGCCTGTTCGTCCCATTGGGCGGACGGTGTCTCCATTTTTATTTGATGGAATCCATTTTGACTGTTTCCCTGCTCCTCGTCGACCATGCCTGTGATGTAACGTGCAAACTTGTTGTCTGTTTCGCCACCAGGTGACGCGTCTGTACCAAACCATGTCCAACCCCATGTCCAAGTTGTCTGTCCTCAACAACAGCCACTCCCACTTCATCCTGGCAGATAACGGGACGCATGGGAAGTACGGAGCTGAGGTCCGCCTCCGCCGTCAGCTGGAGAAACACATCTCACTGCAGAAGATTAACACGCGTAAGTCTGACATATGGGGTTGTGTGTTTGTGTGAGACAAAGCAGTATTAGCCCGTTGAGGTAAAGCCCACAGCACTGAAACAAGACTTTTGCATCTCAGGCAAGAAGACAGATTCTTATTTATCACGACCATCTAACATTATTGCCCATGGTGGAACTGTGCATTGTGCTGGCACTGTTGACAGAATGCAGCCTTGCGGTATCGAAGTGCAGCCTTATTGCATTATGCTTTTTTGTTCAGACAATGTTCCTGTTAGTCTGCTTTGACTGGGGAGAATCCGATGTGACCTGTGACCTGTGGGTTTCCCTTTGTCATCCTATGCCTGGAGCTCGTCATAAGGCAGGGACAGCAAAGGGATGCTCAGCTGTCACCTCTGACTTCAATCAAAACTAACCTCGCTAGTTCCTGAACACCCCAGTAGGTCGAGCGTTCCACTTGCAATCCCTGAGTTCCAGGTTTGATTTCCACTGGGGACCAATGAAAAGAATTACAACATGTTTTATTCTACCATTTTTCATTGCTCTGGATAGAAGAGTGCGAAAAAATACACATTTTGTTTGGCGATGTGCTGTTTAGCTGAATGAGACACTGCTTCATAACAAAATTGATGACTGACTTGCCAATGTCACATTTTAAGTAACGAATTTCATTTACCACTTATTTTATGTTACTGCCAAAAGTGCACGATCATGCTTTGGTTGAACTGTATTGTGTTGTTATAGCTGCTTTCAATCAAAGGGCTGATAATTTCCCCGGCCATTTGTTTGATAACCCATCTAGTTAAAGCTGAAATGTATAGCTAGCTCTATCTAGCCTATCGAAAAAATAGTTTTTCTTTCGTTCATCTGAGAGGCTAGCTCCAATCTGATTGCTGCCCATCCAAACAGTGGTTACCAGTGGGCAGTTGGCATCTATTTACAATAGAGGATATCCTACTGACAACATTGCTACTGACAACAACTCACAAGACAGATATCCAGAGTGCTTCACCTATAGCATAGACCCGCTGGCTGTGGATGGCAATTTAGCCAAATATTTATCTATTTATCTGGTTCTAGAGTTATATCTCTTCATCTTCAATTAGCTAACACAGCTTTATCTAACAAGCTAACCCAGAAAGTTAAAACCACATATCAAACGAAGTGGGTTAGTTGTCGTCGCTAATATTTGCTATAAGGTCACATAGCTAGCTACCTACTTAGCTACTTGCTAGCTAGCTTCTTGCGTGCATGTCCAGGGATGTTATTAGAGAATTTAGAGAAACAAAACACATATTTGGAGGAGTATGATTTTCACCACTGAGTCAACTCCATTTCTCAAATCTGTAATGTTAATTTACGGTGGGAGAGTAGAGAATGAGCTAGCTTGAAGCTTGTCGATAATTTTCACAGCTAGAGTAGACTCGTCCTGATGAAGGTTTGACTATCGGAGAGACCAATAGAACATGGCCGATAGTCGATGGATTAGAAAAAGCCACAATGAGCCCCAATATATCAGTGATCAGATACAGACATACTGCTTCACACTACCAACGTATCATGCTGAGACCTGGGGATATTATGTTTTGCCACTGTAGTTCTTATGCATCTGTGATGTGGTCTGGTTAGGTCTGGGTCAAGGAGTGCCTCTGGTCTGTCTAATCCTGGAAGGCGGTCCAAACGTCATCTCCATTGTCCTGGAGAGCTTGAGGGAGGACCCGCCTGTACCCGTGGTGGTTTGCGATGGCAGCGGACGAGCCTCAGACATCCTCTCCTTTGCACACAGATACTCCGAGGATGATGGGTGAGAAGAACAAGGCTGTCAATCAATGACCTTTGATTCCGGTCGATTACGACAGAAAAATATATTCCAAAATCTATTTCAAAATCTAAATGTGCCAAGTTGAAAAGGATTGGAATTTCAGTGTCCGTCCTGAATTAGCTGGAATGTAATCCAAAATGTAATTGAGCCCAGCCTTGAATGCTGTGTACTCATGTCCACACAAATTAAAAATAAAGACAGTTTCAAATTCTTGAGCTGGACTTAATTTACTGTGCCTGTTACAATAAAACCAATTCAATAGTCCTAAATGTGTAAGTTGTGTTTAAGTACACCACAAATACTTTCAGATCAAAGACGTCTGAGGAAAACATACCAATGGACATTCCATTGGAGGCAACAGTAAAGCATTTCCCAACTCCAAATGTGATCTCAACAGACCATGTGGAATATTCAGTAGAGTATCTCTTTTTCCCCCAGGTTGGTAGATGACAACGTGAAGGACCAGCTCCTCGTTACCATCCAGAAGACGTTCAACTACAACCGCAGTCAGGCTCATCAGATATTCCTAATGGTTATGGAGTGCATGAAGAAACGATCACTGGTGAGTTGGGATGAAAGCGCGGGCTGCACTGAATAGGGTGACGCTATATTTTATAGTATATATTATATGGAACATAGGGATTCAATTCAAAAGCAGACACTTATACAAGACACTTTTCAGAAATTGAAAAAGATTACCATATTTTCCCCATTTACTAACATGCAATCATGAAAACTCAAAAGCTGTTTAGAGTAAGTGTCATTGGTTCTACATTTATCGAAATGTAGAAGTCAGTAATTACACATGAACCTGGACCTCATGGTGGTTAAAATGTTATTATCAATACCCTCAAAATAAGCATTTTTTGACAAAGTTACATAATTCAGAGTTCATATACATGTATTCAAACATGAAAACAAACAATGACGTCATTTTTTATATGTATAGTAATCATGTATGATGAAAGTAATTACAAATGTGAGTTATGTGATTGTTTTACCTTATTCATTTTTACGGGTGCATCAATAAAATGGTCTCATTCAATTGTGTTGTCCTGCATTTTCATTCATGTGTCTCTCTCCTACATTTTCACTTCAAAATGTGACAATCTGGGATATTTTTTGTCACAATTACCATCTGCCTCATTGTAAGAATCACCTGAACCACTTCACCATCATGAGTACTTCATTCACCATCATGAGTACTTCATTCACCATCATGAGTACTTAATTCACCATCATGGGTACATCATGAGTACTTCATTCACCATCATGAGTACTTCATTCACCATCATGAGTACTTCATTCCATATTAAAAACCATACATCCGTTCTCCATCCCAAACAACTACATAGCACTCAAGACAAATGTGTCCTCATAAAACATTGTTGAATACGGATGTCTTCAAGAACCATACAGTAAAAGAACAGACAGTAAAATAAAAACATGTAAATCACTATCATCATCAACACACGGAGTATTGGCATCAATTAGTTTCCTATTTCATACCAAACACTCTGCCTACCACCCTGGTGTTGATGTACAGAATAAGCCAGGCAGTGTAAAGAGGATTGGCCATTGTTCACCACAAATCAGCCTGTGACCTCTGTTATAATCTTCCAATCCTCTAACTGCAACTCTTCCACTCAACATCTGGAAGCTAGCCAGCCACAAGTACCACACACAACATTGGTTTAAATGAACAGTGCAATGCTGCAGACTAGATCCACTTCTAATCAAACCACTTCTCTTAGAATGAATTACAGTAAACGCAGGTCAATATCTAGTATTCAAGAGGCTAGAGGATGTACAGGGAGTTGTGCAGGGCAGAGGAAAGTGGATGGCGAGGAAATGGACGGATGACATTGTTACCCTACAAGAGGGAATTAGAATTGGAGCTATCACGAGGGCCTGGTCATGGAGCTATCACGAGGGCCTGGTGGACCAGCTGCACGCCTCAGCTCATTATCTGTGAAACGTTGGATTGCCGCTGTTCTGGAAGTTTCTGGAAAGTCGACCGTGTGTACCAAATACTGCCAGACATTTGCAGACTTGTCAACAGAACATTCCTGCCAGCATGTGACAGGCCCACGGTCTTAATAGATTTGGGACGGTGCAGATCGAGACAAGGATGATTCTTGTCATTAGGGGGAGGAGCGGTTCGTTTTTTTGCTGCTGGGTGTCCACGGTTGTTAAGGATAGCTCTTATTCTGACCCACAAAATACAATGAGGGACTGAGGACTCCACTTAACGCACTGGTGCATAGACATGCACACGCACAGATATGCAAGCACGCAAACACGTATGCACACGGTCTTGTGGTTGCTGTGAAGTCTGCCAGACGTGATACGGTTGGCAAACCACGTCTGACCTAATAATGTAATTAGAGGCCCACTAGTCTATTTACCACAGAAGGAATACCGGAAGAGACTGCCACGCAGATGTTCATGTCCTCACAAAATACATGATTTACTACCATTTTCCGCATGTAACCATGGCCGTCACAACACACAAGATCAAAAACAGAGAACCAGATTTAGAAGAATTATACATTTAGTAGAGTACAGGCTTTTCTTGGCACTCCAAAGAATGTAAACTTCAAAGTATGTATCTGCAAGTACACACTTAAAAGCATGCATTTAATTCCTGATAGAGAGATTAACTTTGAGTCTCTTGTGTCCTTTCATTGACCTGTAGTGTAGATCACATTGTTCTGCTGTGTTCTTTCGCGGATGTGTAGAGCACAGTGTTCTGTTGTGTTCTATCATGGACTTGTAGATAACTGTGTTCTGCTGTGTTCTTTCATGGACATGTAGATCACAGTGTTCCGCTGTGTTCTTTCATGGACCTTTAGATCACAGTGTTCTGTTGTGTTCTTTCATGGACATGTAGATCACATTGTTCTGCTGTGTTCTTTCATGGACCTGTAGATCACAGTGTTCCGCTGTGTTCTTTCATGGACCTGTAGATCACAGTGTTCTGTTATGTTCGTTCATGGACCTGTAGATCACAGTGTTCCGCTGTGTTCTTTCATGGACCTGTAGATCACAGTGTTCTGTTATGTTCGTTCATGGACCTGTAGATCACAGTGTTCTGTTGTGTTCTTTCATGGACCTGTAGATCACGGTTTTCCGTATGGGATCAGAGGGACAGCAGGACATTGAGATGTCCATTCTGACAGCCTTGCTGAAAGGTAACCTGGAAAGAATACAAATGTGTCTACTTTTTGCTTCACTCTTAGTGCAAAATTCCATCCAATGGCAGGTGATTGGCATGGCAAACGTTAAAGCCAATTCGTCCCATGTTTGCCGGGATCCTATCTGCGGTAAATGCTGCGTATGCGAGCTCATTGGAAACCGACTTAACAAAGCTGCAATGCCAATAACCAGCTATCAGATGAATCCTGATTAAGAGTGAAAACCCCACAAAGAGTGGCTATTTCTAAGACATGCTGGGATTCAAACGTTGCCGACAAGTGTTCTGAATTCAGGCCGTGTTAGGACGAAGAACACTGGAAAACGCATCAGCCTTGTTGTTTTGATTTCAGGCACCAACGCCTCCGCCCCTGACCAGCTGAGTCTGGCTTTGGCCTGGAACCGAGTGGACATCGCCAGGAGCCAGATCTTCGTCTATGGCCACCACTGGCCCATGAGCGGCTCAGTAAGTGTTAATAGGGAGCAGGGTTGGGGTCAAGTCAGGGCAATTTCAGGAAATACACTCACATTCCAAATCCGATTGACTTCAATGCTTTCTAGGCATTTGGAGTGTCGTTCTAGTTTTTTCTCATTGAGCACAATGCAAAGGAACCTGACCCCAACATTAAAAGGATCCTCACCACTATGTAAATAAATAACCCTACCAACAGGAATGACGGCAAACAACAACAATTCTTGTTTTAAAGATCCCCACTGTAAACACCTTCAGCAAAGCCTTTGCTCCATCTTCTGTATTACATTCCAGTCTGTCAACTCCCTGGCTACCAGCAGCGGGGGCCAGGATAAGCCCAAGAGCCCGGCCTCTGCTCGGGGGGGTGGCTGTGGGCTAGGGAAGGGGAAGGCCAGGGGGAAGAAGTGCAAAGGTGGCAAGGCCAAGCCTGAAGCTCCAGAGGAGACTGACCCCCGGAAGCTGGAGCTACGCAACTGGGTGAATAAATAACCACAATTAATCAACAGATTGATCTATTGATTGATTAGCTGATCAATTAATCATATGCAATAGTAATAACGGAAATATACAATATGCATATTTCTACACAACAGGGATGCTTTATTCCATAAACACATACACCTTACATTTGATGTCAAACTGTTGGTCTGTTAGGCTCTTTGGAACAGACCAGAGTTTGGTAATTCATTGTCATGCTATACTATGAGCCTCGTTCACAGCACTGAGCTAAGCTCAACCGAGAATTACTGAGCTCTGCTTTCACCATAGCTAACGGAGTGGAGCACATTGTAAAAAAAACAGGCCTCATTCCGCCACTGTTCCGGTGCTGTAGGTGAATTCTCTGGAGCAGGCCATGATGGACGCCCTGGTGCTGGACCGGGTGGAATTTGTCAAGCTGCTGATAGAGAACGGGGTCAACATCCATCATTTCCTCACCATCCCCCGTCTGGAGGAACTCTACAACACGGCAAGGAAGAAGAAGACGCCATTTTGTTTAGTGTTTTGTTACCTTTCCTGGGATTGATTTACATTAAATTGATTCTAAAAGCATTCTGGTGACAAAATATGTATCTGTCTAAACCAACCCTATTCAGTGAATTTTTTGAGAATTAGGTGTGTCCAAACCCAAATCAAATTAAAAAAATATTTGATTGATGTCGTGTTCTCTGTCTTTCAGATGCCTTTTATACTTGGTTGATGTAAATAATGCCTTCATCCTATCACATAATACCAATAGACGGCATATAGCGTCACTAACGTGGAATAGATAGCTTGAGATTTTAGAGGCTTTGAGGGTCTTTGAAAGCAAAATGTCATTATTCATTCATTGTTTTGTTTTTTTCAGAGGCTGGGCCCAACCAATACGTTACACTTTGTTGTCAGAGACGTGAAGAAGGTAGTGTATCCTTTTATTGTCAAGCTATCATTGTTTCTATTATAATAGAGCAATGACAACATAAGTTAGCAACAACATGATGTAAAAATAAATCTGGTAATGAAAGGATAATGATTAACGAATGCCTGGCGTTTCAGGGAAATCTCCCACCAGATTATCAGATCACCCTGATCGATATTGGGTTGGTTCTGGAATTCCTGATGGGTGGGGCGTATCGTTGTAACTATACCAGGAAGCAGTTCCGCACCCTCTACAACAACCTCTATGGGTTGAAGAGGGTGAGGAAACACACACTTTACAGATCATAGCATAATTTCTATTTGTTGATGACGGTACTAATTAAAAATGTGTTTCACCAATGGCATTTATTTTCTTGTTTGCACAGCCGAAAGCGCTAAAAATGTTAGGACTGGAGGTGAGGCACACATTTACATTTTTAATGAGAATGCTGTTTAGTGTCTTTATATCCACACACATCATCCATGTCAATTGTGTGACCTTTTCAATTAATTTCTGTATACAGAAAAGTGTTGAATCCTAACTTCGTAATGTTTACTTACATCTCTCAACGCACCAGCGTGTGATGAAAATACTACTGGTAAAGGTTGGAATCCTACCCACAGCTGATACTTGATATTTATAACATCCACCTGAACTGTACACAGGATGATGAACCACGAGGGAAGGGCAAGAAAAAGGGGAAGAAGAAGAAAGAGGAAGAGATCGACATTGACATGGACGACCCGGAGGTCTGTCGCTTCCAGTACCCGTTCCACGAGCTGATGGTGTGGGCCGTTCTCATGAAGCGCCAGAAGATGGCGCTGTTCCTGTGGAAGAGAGGCGAGGAAGCCATGGCTAAGGCTCTGGTGGCCTGCAAGCTGTACAAAGCCATGGCCCACGAGTCGTCTCAAAGCGAACTGGTGGACGACATCTTCCAGGACCTGGAAAACAACTCCAAGTTAGTCCATCAGTGTTGGGGGGTAGATCGTATTTTATTTAAGTAAATTCAAGACCCATACTCAATTTTTGTTTCACATAGCGGAATTTTGTTTAAATGTTTAGATCATTGACCACGAGCCAGGAATCTAATCCTTTTGCTGGCTGTATGTGTTCACCTGTAACCCTGAGAAAACCACACCCACGCGTCGCTGGTCTAACCCACCCTGTGATAACTGCAGCACGTGAACTGACCAGACCTGTCCCCCCCCCCACCTGCCCACAACCCTCGATCCCTCCATCCTCAGGGAGTTTGGCCAGCTGGCCTATGAGCTCTTAGATCAGTCCTACAAGCATGATGAGCAGGTGGCCATGAAGCTGCTGACCTACCAGCTGAAGAACTGGAGCAACTCCACCTGCCTGAAGCTGGCTGTGGCCGCCAAACACCGGGACTTTATCGCCCACACCTGCAGCCAGATGCTGCTGACCGACATGTGGATGGGATGCCTGAGGATGGGCAAGAGCAACGGGTTCAAGGTGGGTTGTGTGAATCAGGTAACACTTTACACTGAAGTTTCACTATGCTAACGTGGTAACACTTTACAATGAAGTATCATTATGCTAACATGGTATCATTTTACACTGAAGTATCATTATGCTAATGTGGTAACACTTCGCAAAGGTAACATGATAAAACTTTACATTATGCTAACATGGCAACACTTTACATAAAAGTAACCTGATAAAACATTACATTATGCTAGCATTTTACATAAATTTAAGATTATAAAACTTTAAATTATGGTAACATGGTACCGATTTACAGTCAAGTAACATAAAAACTTTATATTACGGTAACATGGTAACAATTTACAATCGGGTAACAATGTAACACTTCTCACATTAGAGTAGATTAGATTCGACTTCATTGTCATTGAACAGTACAAGTACAGTACAATGAAATGCAGTTAGCATCTATCCAGAAGTGGAAATAGGGCAGAAAATGTACAAGCATTTACAAGTATTAAGTATATGTATATTACCAGTGGAATGTGTAGATGTGCAAAGAAGGCAAATGCAGTACAAATGGCAATACTAAATGTCCATTAAGGCAAATAGAGGAGGGCAAAAAAAATTAATGTGAAAGTAGCATTGAATGCTATTTTAACATTAAGTTAAACAGGTAAATATTTATATGCAAGGTAACATGGCGACGGCTTATTAAGTTAACATTGTAACACTGGACATTAAGGTAACTGAATGATGCCTCAAGCTTATATAATGACCTACTGTCAAGTGCTATGAAAACATTGTTTTAGTCAAGCCCTGTGTTCTGTTGCACCCTTGTGGACAGATTAGCAACAGTCACACATCAGTCATGGTAGTAGACACCAGAATGTTTTCTTTACCAGTTCAGGACATTTCATGACAGATGCAAAAAGTGCTGTTTCCAGTGCTTAAAAAACAAAGTAGTGAGGGATTTGATCAGCTCTTAGCTGCTGATTTTGCCATCCAAATCTTGTAATGTAACTTTTTAGTTAATTCTACAAGGGAGAATAGATACGATAATTTGTCAGAAAACTGAATTAAACCACAAATTGTCCTAACTTTATGCTGAATGTTCAACATATATAGCTATACCAAATATAACTCATACCACAGGCTTGACTACAGTTTTGAAAAATGGAAAAAAGTCAAATCGGTCAGAGTGACCAGGAATGGGGTTTTTTATTTCCCATGTCTGGGAAGAACAGGAGAGAGCATTGTACCTCTTTGAAAAACTCATGAAGAAATTCAATTGTTGATCATTTAGATAATTAAGACAGGCATATTTCAACTTAAATATGTATTTTTATATTCCTTGACTCCCAGGTGATATTAGGCATAATTTTTCCACCTTCGATTCTTCTCTTGGATTTTCGACTCGGAGAAGAGGGGACCTTTCAAGTCCCGATGGAGAATGAAGAAGCTAAGGACAAAGAAGATGACAATAAAACCAAGGTGAACACTGACAGTCAAACATCTGGATGTATGTATTTATTTTTATATCACCTGCTTGCTTGATTGTGTTGGTTGATAAACAGGTTGCTTTATCTGTTTTCTATTAATACTTAATACCACATTGAATACTACATTAACTTCATTGAATGTTACTTTCAATAGTGCAATTTGAGTCCTGCTGGTAAGTTCATCACTGTGGTTTAAATGGACCATTATTTCAGGAATGTAACGTTGACGCCCTGTCAAAAAAGGGGGATGAGGAGGAAAGTGCCGTAAAAAAGAGAAGAGTTCCGATTGGAAGGAAGATCTATGAGTTCTACAACACACCCTTCACCAAGTTCTGGTTCAACACTGCAAGTTGTCTTTTATTACAACTAAAAGCAAAAGTCATTTAACAAGTGCCCCAACACTGCAAAAAATGTTATGTTGTCATGTCTAGATGTTGTTATAGAATGGATCTCATACCTATAATACAGTTATAATAAACATCAGCTACAGATGAACAATATATCCTTGATCTACTCCACTTTGTCGTGTGGTCTAACGCTTGTCTCCTGTCTTGGCCTGAAAACTCATAACCTCGTAACTCATCTTCCTTCTCAGATCTCTTACCTGGCGTACCTGTGCCTGTACAACTACATCATTCTGGTCAAGATGGAACGCTGGCCCTCACTACAGGAGTGGATTGTCATCTCTTACATCATCACCCTGGGAATGGAAAAAGTCAGACAGGTGTCTACTCACACTGTGACTATTAAAACATCACTATTTCATTATAGAACTGGAGAAAGACAGACAGGTGTCAAATCAAATCGTGACAAATAAAACATCACTATGACTTTATCATGATAGAACTAGTTTCACAGGTACAGGTAAAACAAATAATTACCCGGATTGAGTGGCCTCAAGGAAGTGAATGAGTCGGTTGGTTATTTCAGTGAATACACTTTGGCAGAGTCTTAGGTCCCACTTTGTCCCATGTGGGCCTGAATGCTAGAAATGACCGTCAAAATAATGATACTATTTCTCAGTCCTCTGTCACTGTTGTCATTGCCCCATGCAGATTCTGATGTCTGAGCCTGGGAAGCTGAAGCAGAAGATCAATGTGTGGGCTGAAGAGTATTGGAACATCACAGATGCGGCGGCCATCTTTACGTTCCTCCTAGGCCTGATGCTGAGACTACAGAACGAACCTCTGATGGGCATCGGTCGAGTGATCTACTGCGTGGACATCATCTTCTGGTACATCCGGGTGCTTGACATCTTTGGTGTCAACAAGTACCTAGGACCTTACGTAATGATGATTGGCAAGATGGTGAGGCTTCGCTTTGGTGTTCATTTGGGGAAGGTTTGGTATTGATTTGGGATTTGTTTTGGTTATGTATTGGTTTGGTGTTGGTTTGGTTTTGGTCAGTGGGAACGATGGGTGCTGGTTGGGCATTTGAGTGTCTGAGCAAGTACATCTGGTCACTGACCGATTTGTCTTCAGTGGGGTCTCATGAGAAAGCATAGCCGGGTTTTTCTGACGTCTTTCCAGATGATCGACATGTTATACTTCGTGGTGATCATGCTGGTGGTGCTGATGAGTTTCGGGGTGGCACGACAGGCCATCCTGCACCCCGACGAGATTCCAACATGGCGTCTGGCCAGGAACATCTTCTACATGCCCTACTGGATGATCTACGGGGAGGTGTTTGCCGACTCGATAGACCGTAAGAGTAGCATTAATAGTAAGATTCTGTTTCCTGTTTCATGGGCGGATGATCAGTTTATTTCTAATCCCATGATGATCGTGTCTGGTCCTAGTCTCATTTCTAGTGGAGCCCTAACCCAGTAGTCTGGACCTAACTCTGTGGTCTGGTCCTAACCCAGTAATC
>JACXGI010016256.1:0-16157 GCA_016801175.1 Esox masquinongy | reverse complement strand
GCTGTTTGGAGGCTGGGCTGTTTGGAGGCTGGGCTGTTTGGATTGGAGGCTGGGCTGTCTGGTGGCAGGATTGTGAGGAGGACTGGCTGTGTGGAGGCTGCTGGGCTGCAGCCACTCAGTACATTATTAATGGCTCCTTTTTCTGGCTCTTCCACCCTCCATCTCTTCAGCTGAAAAACTGAAGGAGGAAAGAAACTGAGGAGGACAGAAAAGAAGCAGAGGTGGAGCAGAGAAGAAATCTGTCAGTTTCCATAAAGCTCTACCACCCAACAGTCATATGATAAGCAGAGATGATGATTCACACTAAGTCTTGAAATGAACAACAGTGAGATAAGGGAGAAAAGAGTTAAATGCTGTCTTCTTAATAACTATATGTAAGACCAGCCAAGGCCCTGGGCAGGATGGGAACCTATATTTAGTAACAACAGCCGACTGGCAGCAAGCTTGAGGCTAAGGATGGAAAGGAGAGGAGGGGGAACATCTCAAAGTTCTGGTGCTTCCAGTTCCATTTCACAAAATGGAACACATTGCCTTTTGAAAAGAGAAAATCCAACATAAATCTGATATCTGCTATTAACAACCCTCACAAATGAATAATATGCAGAGGACATATTTGAATTCCTACCATTTAATGTATTTTTACCATACTGTTAAATCATGTGGGTTATGTGTGTCTAAACGTGTTTGTTTGCATTTGTTAATTTTTGATGTATGTAAACATAAACAAGAGAAAATGGGTCAGGAGAGTTTAGCTGAGAGGACTTAAGATTGGTCAAGATGTAGGTGAGAGGAGCTCTGACTGACACCCCTTATACTGGAAAACCAAATGTGCACACCTTCTCCAACCAAAATTACAAAACAAACTGAAATGCCAAATAGTCAATTATGCTTGATAAATATAATTTAAGAAAACAGTACTGCCTAAACTTAATGCAGAGTTTGTTCAGATCAAATGGTCAGAGAGAAAGATCAGTTCTAGTTAAGCATTGCATGTTATCCACCCTGCGTGGAGGCAGTCAGTAATTGGAAACTAACCATCAAAGTAATTCTTTGAACCATGTGTAGTGTATCCCATTTTGAGGCACGTTTTCTTTGTTTGAAGGTACTTACCCACAATCCATCCAGGTAAAATAAGAAGAAATAATATAGTAAAACCTGCTGAATCCTGAATGTAAACAAGGAAGAAAAATGCACTACCATCACCTGTGTTCAATGAAAAAACACAAAGCTATTCATGAAATGTATGACAAAGGTGGAACCTCCTTTGTCAACATAAACATCACTCAGTGACTAATTAATGTGGAATACAAATGTAAGGATGTACAACAGGATATGTGTGCGTGTTTGCTTTAATAGAGAGTGAGCCACAAGAGAGGGAGTGAGAGAGACTAAAGAGAGGGAGAATAAGGCAGAGAAAAACAGTCGGACCCTTTCTCTTTGTTCAGACATGGCAGAACAGAACAGAGGACTACAGGATTGTAAGAAGTAAATAGTCTGAATGATGATATCTGCTGCTGTGGACCTGAGAACCCAACTCAAAGGTAGTGCAAGATTAATGACGGAGAGGATGAACAGAAGAGGGATTTGATTTGAATAAACCAGTCTCTGTTTGGTTCCCTTGGGACAGAGGAGAACGTACAGACATAAACTATGGCGTATGATGAGGGATTGTGGGTAGCTGTGTGATACTATCTCTAGGACAAAGGATTCATTTTAGCTCCAGTAAAATGAATGTAACATATATTTAGTGACAACAAATGTCAACAGTCGTGTTCACCTCATGCATGCAAACTTTCAGGACTGAACACAAAAAAGAAATCACCCCAACAATTGTCGCTTTAGAATCAATGTACATGTGAACATGTGCCTCGCAAATCACACAAGATGCATCATCTGTTTATCGAGAAAAGCAGCACTCTATGCCATAGTTACTGTAGTGCACTGTTGACCCTATTCCATCAATCTTACATTAAAAACACTCCCCGGCATTTAAATATTTCAAAGAGCTCCTTAGCTACAGCTACTGTGGACCTCCACTGCCTTGCAGAGTCCCGGTGTATTCTTTCCGGTGCATTCTCCACCAGTCAGCCAACCACGCTCCAACTCGCCTCAACCTCTCATTGAACCCACTCACTGTTAAAATTGTACGTTTACATTTGCTAGTCGTTTAGCTGGCACACTTACCCAGAGCAACTGATAGTTGAGCATTCAGTTAGGTGGGACAACCAGGAATTGTAACTGAATTTCAGAGTACTAATTACCAATTATTGCTAGATGGAAGAAAAATAAAAAGTGAAAGTTTTAGTTTGTAAAAGGCAAATGTGTGGGCAGGCTGTGCAATGATTTTACATTTTAAAAAGGTAGTGGCTTCCAACATTGGTGTGCAAGAACAAATAAGTGACTTAGCTGACCAGGAGCTGCTCTCCCTTGGGGATAAGATGGCCTGGAGACCAGAGGTGACAGATGAAAGTGCTAGGGGACAGATGTAGGGTTTGAGCGTTGCCTGAAGGTAGGGAGGGGAAAGATCCCCTTACAGCTCCGCAGGTAGGCTCCATGGTCTTGTAATAGATGCGTGCTACAACTGGAAGTGAGCGTGTGTGGAGCAGCAAGGTGATATTAGAGAATCTGAAGGGGTTGAACACTGATGCAGTGTTCTGAATACATTCCAGGGATTTGACAGAACCAGCAGGACGAACAACCAACAGTGACTTGTACTAGTCCGGACGAGCAACGGCATGAACCTGGTGTAGGACTAGACGTGTTGTTCAGGGTCACACCGGGGTTCTTTGCACTCTTGGAGGGGAACATCATGGAGCTGTCCACTGGGATTGTTAAGGTTTGGCTCGAGCTGGTCGGCCCACATTCACACAGGCAGATGTCTGACAGGATGGAAACATGTGAATCGCCACTTGGGTGTCGGAAGGGGACATGTTGAAAAGTAGTTGAGTGCCATCCGTATACAAATGAATGGAAGTATTTGGCAGATGGGAGAAATGATAGGACAGAAGTAGGGGAAAGAGAACAAAGATGGCAGCAGCATATGACCATCTGGGTAAGGGCTAAGTGGGTAGGGCTGGAGGAGGGAGAAACAAAGCGGGAGTCAAAGCAGTAAACCAAGACTTCAAAGGGGTTGCAGTAAGATTAGTACACAAGAAGAATAAAGTGAATATAAGGACAAGCGAGCTTACATGCCATCTGTGGGAGGAGACTGAGAAAGGGTGAGGTCAGAGGAAGAAAAAAGGAAAAAGAAAGAGGTAAATAGAACTGAATCCAAGGCAGATGTGTGGAGGTTGAAGGTGGCCAATAATATGAATGGTGAGTCATCGTCAGGAAATTGAGATGTCAAACTCATTGAGGAAGTCTCCAAGGGGCACCTGGCGGATGAGAGATGATAACAGTGCTAAAGTTGAACGGACAAGTGACACTGACAGCATGGAATTAAAAAAGGACACTGAGAGGTGAGCGACAGGGAAGGGAAAGATTCTTCACTTCGAGATCGGATGAGTATCCCTGTGCCACCACATCGAAGACCAGATGCTCTTAAACTAGAGGAAAACACACAGACGAGGAGAGAGCAGCTGGAGCAGCATGTGGGCCATCCATCTTCATCAGTGCAAAAACCTCAAAGGACTGAAGGGCAGCATTGGCTGAGATGATGGAGTATAGAAAACACACATATAGTTGAGAAAGCAACATAAGTGCTGAATGAGAGGGTGGCCTAGTGCCTTTCCCTCTCTCCTCCATCAGACACCTCATCAGAAGAACTTGGTAAAGCTGCCTTGGTTTCAGCAACACTCTTTATTTTGGGTGACAATACCACCACTTTACAAATTGACACTTCCAGCTGCCAGTGACTAAAAGGGGAGACTTTAAAATTAAAGATAATTTATGTTTCCCTAGAAAAAAAGAAACCATTACCCCTCCAGAACTGGCAATGATCATCAAAGAAAATATGAAATGCCCCGCCTCTTAATCTCAGTTGATCTGTCAACAATCAGTTAGCAGCAAGTTATAAGCTGCCAGCACTTGACAGATCAGGTTGGCTACTGGGAAGATAGACAGACTTTATAATAAATGGCTCTAGCAATAAACAGTACTAGACAATAATACATTAAGACAAACATAAAGTACTCATCACTCCTGGAAATAACAGAAGTTCTTTAGCTATAGATTGACCACTCCCTTAAATCATCAGACCACACCTCTGACCACGCCTCTAACCATTTAGACCACGTCCCTGGACCCTCAGACTACATTGAAACGTATAAACCATGTTGATACACTATCTAAACACACAAATGGGCTTGTTGCAGGAATTGGGGTTACTTTTAGGTTTTGGTATTATGGGTGAGGCATTTGGGCTAGGTTAAAAAGACTCATAACGTTTCAGTTATTAAGGGTAGGATTAGGTTAAAGGGTTAGGGGACAGGGAACATGGATTTCTGTTTTCCTGGTTGCAACAATAATAGAAAAACAGCTGTGTGTGTTTGCGTGCGAGAAAAAAAGAGACAGGACACAGATGAAGCGAGGACAGAGAGGAAGGACACAGAGGAAGTGAGGACAGAGAGGAAGGAGAGAGAGGAAGAAAGGATACAGAGGAAGAGAGTACACAGAGGAAGAGAGTACACAGAGGAAGCGAGGATACAGAGGAATTGAGGACACAGAGGAGGAACACAGAGGAAGTGAGGACACGAAGGACACAGAGAAAGCAAGGACACAGAGGAAGGACAAAGAGGAAGTGAGGACAGAGAATGAGAACAAAGGAAGTTGAGAGACAAGGAGAGGACAAAGACAAAGAGAGAGTGTGAATGAAGCTGTACATCCCTGAGCCAACGCCTGTACCTTCTTTGAAGAGCAAGAATATTTAAATTCAGCCTTTTCTAGTGATTGATTAGTGGTATAACGTGGTGTGATTTTTTTCTACTTTAGGTTGTCAAAATGGCTCAATTAATAACAAAAAGTAATAAAATGTAATGAACATCCTGCAAACAAAACATTGACAGTCTCAATCATTGCTGAGCCCCCTGCTTGTAAGACTTACAAATTCATCAACAACCTTAGGAAAATATTTCTAAAACAAATTTGTCAGGAAACACACGTTAATGATAAAGTATGAATGGTATATGAATGGCATGTCTGACCAGGTTTTGAACCCAGGTGTACTTAATAACACTGGGTTTGCCCATTGAGCTCAAAGACAAGAATAGGCCAATGCAAGTGTTCTGGTCTCAGCAGAGTTCACTCACTGCACAAAAGAGCAAACTCATCACCTCATCACTCAAGTGTTGCACTAACCAACACCAGTGTCAATGGTACTCTGAGGGAGGGGGTTGCTGAAGGGAAGGGAAGAACCAGACAAGTTACAGAGAAGATAAAAAAACAAATAAATTAAAAAAAATAGCGAGATGCAAGGTTAAGATGGGGGCCTTGCATGAAAGAGAGTACATTCTCAGTAAGTAATGAAAGCAGTGATGATGAATACAGTGTTCTTTCCTAAAAACACAAATTTTAATTTGCAGTTATTAATATGCAGTGGATATAGAAAGTCACCACCCCCTTCCTTTGTTGCCTTGCAACCAGAAATGAAAACACATAAAATCTTAATTTACAGCTTTATTTACAAACTGTAACCCAAAATATTCAAATGAAAAAAAATTCTAAAAAGCCTAAAAAGTTCTAAATTCAAATTGAAACAGTAAAATACCCAATTTGGACATGTGAACCGCCCCCCCCACCTTAAAAATGCAATTATCATCTAGCTGAGGTACAACCAATCAACCTCCAGATCACAAATCAAGTTAATCTGCTTATTTTTGTGATCTATTGTAGTCATTTTCATTAGTTACAAATAAAAGCAGTTGTTCATAGATCCACTATGGGCGGAAAGGCACTTTCAAAAGATCTACGAGATAAAGTTGTTGAAAGGCCAAAGTCAGGGGATGGATATAAAAAGATTTCAAAGGCTTTGTCAATGAAGACCATTATTAAGAAGTGGAAGGCGTATGGCACCACCCAGACCCCGCATAGATCAGGCCGTTCCTCCAAACTGGATGACCAGGCAAGGAGGAGGGTAATCAGAGAGGCTACCAAGAAGCCAATGGCAACTTTGAAGGAGCTTCAGGTCTTGACGGCTAAAACAGGTCAATGTGGGTGGCAAGAAAAAAAACGCTCAAAAAAGTCAACATCAAGTCTCGTTTGAGCTTTGCCAAAAAGCACATTGTAGATTCTGAGGCCAAGTGGCAAAAGATGCTGTGGTCCGATGAGTTCAAAATTTAACTTTTTGGCCTGAAAGCGATAAGACATGTCTGATGAAAACCCAATACATCTTCCCAATCAACGAACACCATGCCTTCATTAAAGCACGGTGGTGACAGAATACTATTGTGGGGGTGTTTTTGCACGGACGCTTCAACATGACAATAACCCAAAGCACACCACCAAAGCAACCATACAGTGGCTGTAGGACAAGAAGGTGAATGTCATTGAGTGGCGTAGTCAGAGCCTCAAACTAAATCCTATTCTGAATCTGTGGAATGACTTGAAGAGTGCAGTCCATAAGTGGTCACCATGCAATTTGATTGAGCTTGAACAATTCTGTAAGGCAAAAAGGGTAAATAACGCACTGCCTATGTGTGCAAAGTTAGAGATGTACAGCTCTGGAAAAAATTAAGAGACCACTGCACATTTTTCTTTCCTTTCCAAAAAAGTTGAAAAGGAAAGTTTTGAGTGAGGAACAGAAGCGTTCAATTTGCAGTGGTCTCTTAATTTTAACCCTTAGGTTCCTCATTCAAAACCTTCCTTTCCAATGTTTTTGGAAAGGAAAGAATAAGGTGCATTGGTCTCTTAATTTTTTCCAGAGCTGTATTTAAGGACACACATGGCTGAAATTCCAGCAAAATGTGTTTCCACAAAGTATTAACTCCAAATAGGGTATTTTACTTATCCAAACAGGGTGTTTTATTGTTTCAATTTTAATTAATTTTAGGAGTTTTTCAGAATTGTATTTTCCCTTGGATATTGGGTATTTTTTCCAGATTTGGAAAAAAAGTCTAATTTTTTGTGTTTTCATTTCAGGCTGTAAGGCAACAAAAGGTGAATGTTTTGAAAGGGGGTGGTGACTTTCTGTATTAGGTCAAAGATGTGTTTTCAGTTTTGCTTTGTTTTTTATTCCTTCAGATATAGCAGAACCAAGGGGATGCAATCACACATTCAAGGACAGCAAGAGTGAAGTGCAGCAAACTATTATTCACACTGCCCTGACCAAGAGTTAATATTAGCTTGTCTGTGGGAATGTTTCACAAAGATATTAAACTCCTAAACCATGTGATTAGAATGCATCTGTATTCCAAATGGAAAAATATGAGACATAGAGGAGAGGAGTAGAGGGAAAGGGAGAGAGAGAAGTGGAAGCAAAGGAGAAAGCATAAAGCCTTGAGTGATTTAAAAAGGAATTAGTATAGAGTCCTATAAAGGAAGTGATTATGGCAATATATCTAGTGGGGTGTTTAAGGCAGAGTCACATTTGAGAGAGGAAAATCTGATGGGAGGGGAGGGGAGAGTGGAGAGGCAGAGGAGAGAGAGGAGGGGAGGGATGGGGAGAAAGAGGAAATGGGGAGACAGGCAAAGACAGAGAAAGAGAGGGGAGGTGGGAGGAAAAGGGAAAAGGGTAGAGAAAGGAGAGGCAGCGGAGAGAGAGGCAAAGGCCGCTATAAACCACCCTATTAATAACTGATCTTTCCCTCCTTTTTCCTTGCTATCTTGTCTCCCTCTTTTTACGGGACAGGATGGAGAATGTGGGTTTGGATAAAAGAATATGAGACGATGTAATAAAGTACTTAGAATTTAGTGATGAAGTCTGCAAGGTTAAGATGGGGGCCTTGCGTGAAAGAGAGTACATTCTCAGTAAGTAATGAAAGCAGTGATGATGAATACAGTGTTCTTTCCTAAAAACACAAATTTTAATTTGCAGTTATTAATATGCAGTGGATATAGAAAGTCACCACCCCCTTCCTTTGTTGCCTTGCAACCAGAAATGAAAACACATAAAATCTTAATTTACAGCTTTATTTACAAACCGTAACCCAAAATATTCAAAACGAAAAAAAATTCTAAAAAGCCTAAAAAGTTCTAAATTCAAATTGAAACAGTAAAATACCCAATTTGGACATGTGAACCCCCCCACCTTAAAAATGCAATTATCATCTAGCTGAGGTACAACCAATCAACCTCCAGATCACAAATCAAGTTAATTGGCTTATTTTTGTGAGGCAACTTGGAATGGAAAAGTTTTACTGTCGATATCTAATACATCAAAAAGTAAAACAAAATAAATTCATTATTCATATTTTTCAAAATATTATTTCATGCTGTGTGGACTATGTTTTATTGAAGCTGTGTGTACTTGATGTGCATATTCAATGTCCATACATCAAAATGACATCATCATTGTTTATATAATTATCTATGTGGGTCCTGGCCAAAGGTATTGGTATGACGAATACGCTTGGGAGACAGATATTGATTAATAAAACACGGAGCGTGCACTTTATTGTATAGCACAGGGTTTCAGGCAAATGGACAAACAGTAACAGGCACAAGTCGGTACACGGATAGGCTGGAAGGCTGGGCAGAGTTACCGGGCAGCAGGCAAAACGAGCAGTCCAGGAAAACAGGTCAAAAAGGTGGGTAGATGGCAAAGGCACAGGAATGAAAAAAGGTTGGTCGGCTAGCAATGGTCAGGAGATCCAAAAACTAAGTAGAACACATTAGCCAAATAAGGGAAAAGGGGCTCAGTATGTATTCATGACAAAAAAAAAATACCTTACAAGGAACTAGTAAGAGGAGGAGAACTAAATAGGGAGTGTATACAGGAAACAGGTGTTAGTACTCTGGTGATTGGGATCTGGGGTGTGAGCTGTGTTCAAGAGGAGGAGGTTGTGAACGTGTATGAGAAGGAACTACACGCAGGGAGCGTGAATTTGCAGGATGGGGACGTGGGGCATGAGAGGACCTTACAATTGGCGCCCTTGCACTTTTTAAAAATAACTCAAAATTGTCTCAAAAAATATGTTGAAATGTATCAAAGTTTTTGGTCTCCACAATTCTTTATTTCAGTGCTAATGTAACAGAACATTTGTTTTCAAAATTGCAATGAGACAAATGCTTGACAAGACTCAAGGTTTGATTCTGTTGCAAAAAAATAAAACTCAAAGAGCTTCTAATAGCCATGAATGAGCTTCCTGCATATGTATGCATGTGTTTTCAGTACCTACAGGTATCTTAAAATCTTAATAAAAATAATCTAAATTGATCCAACACATCATCATTGTAGAACAATTGCACATGTTGCCTGAAATGAATGGAATACAATGAACAATGTTGATAATGCAGCATGTCCACTAATCTGTTGAAAAACATACTCCATCAATGATCAAAAAAGTGCAATTTGCTTTAACACTCAGCTTGCTTTTGCATTTCTATGTCTGTACTTTCATGCACATACAGTAAACATTAAAATGTACAAACTCTGTTTGTTGTGGACCAGGGGAGCTAAATTCTATCCATTATTGATAGTTGTGACAGAGTGGGGGAGCAAGTGAGAGACAGACAGACAGAGGGGGAGAGTAGGAGAAAAACAGACAGAGAAAGTGGAGGCAAGGGAGAGAGACAAACAGACAAAGAGATGGGGGGCAAGGGAGAGAGAGAGACAGACAGACAGACAGACAGACAGGAGGGGCAAGGGAGAGAGACAGTCAGAAAGGCAGAGCGAAGTAGAGAGACAGACAGACAGAGATATGTAAGTTGTGATGCTGCTGAACAGTAGTTACTGCTAAACCTCCCAGTGGTATCCAATGAGGCCTGAGCAGTCTTACATAGAACCCAGAGGAGCAATAAGATGAGAAGTCTTAGCCCGGAAAAACTGAAAGGAATGAGTATAGAGAGGAGTGTGGCACCTGGCAGAGAACACAGACAGGTCACAAGTGATGATGAAAACACATAGGTTATTTGACAACAATACAATCCAGAGGGGTGATAATGGGGTGCCCAGAGAACTCAAAAGAGCTAAGAGGTAGGTAGTTAGCCCTTTAAAGCCTCAGAACATGAAGTAATGAGAAAAGCCTCACATGCGATGTGGCACTCTACAGAAAACACAGGGTTGTTCTTAGAGAAATTACAATTATCTTGAGAAACCACATTTGATCGTTTCATCCTTTTTATCGACATCATGTGGCAAAGATTGGTCAACAGGATTACCTGCCCAGGAAGTCTTAAGGTTAAAGAACTATCCGTCAGAATATAATTTAAGTTTGATAACGAAACATCTGATTTCTCCTGAAGTGGTGCCACACCGCCCAATACTTGGTCCAATGTTGTTCACTGTCTCCAGTACCTTTGATGCAATAGTCTTTGTGCTGCGCCTCTAGGGTTAATTTGTCCTTGTGTAATTTGTCCTGCCTTGTCTGGTATCCTGTTGGTATGCTCAATCTAATTATTTGTTCTCTCTCTCTCACCACCTCAGTCCAGGAGGACCTAGTACAGTGGATATAAAAAGTCTACACACCCCTGTTAAAATGCCAGGTTTTTGTGATGTAAAAGAATGAGACAAAGATAAATCATGTCAGAACTTTTTCCACTTTTAATGTGACCTATAATATGAACAATTCAATTGAAAAACAAACTGAAATCTTCAAGGGGGAAAAATGAAAAATAAAAACCTTACAATAACCTGGTTGTATAAGTGTGCACACCCTCTTATAACTGGGGATTTGGCTTTGTTCAGAATTAACCAATCACATTCAAACTCATGTTAAATAGAAGTCATTACACACCTGCCATCATTTAAAGTGACTCTGATTAATCACAATTAAAATTCAGCTGTTCTAGTAGATTTTCCTGACATTTTCTTAGTTGCCTCTCAGAGCGAAAGCCATGGTCCGCAGAGAGCTTCCAAAGCATCAGAGGGATCTCATTGTTGAAAGATATCAGTCAGGAGAAGGGTACAAGAGAATTTCCAAAGCATTAGATATACCATGGAACACAGTGAAGACAGTCATCATCAAGTGGAGAAAATATGGCACAACAGAGACATTACCAAGAACTGGACGTCCCTCCAAAATTTATGAAAAGACGAGAAGAAAACTGGTCAGGGAGGCTTCCAAGAGGCCTACAGCAACATTAAAGGAACTACAGGAATTTCTGGCAAGTACAGGCTGTGTGCTACATGTGACAACAATTTCCCGTATTCTTCATATGAATGGGCTATGGGGTAGGGCGGTAAGATGGAAGCATTTTCTTACAAAGAAAAACATCCAAGCCCGGCTGAAGTTTGCAAAAACAAACATCAAGTCTCCCAACTGCACGTGGGAAAATGTGTTATGATCTGATGAAACCAAGTTTGAACTTTTTGGCCATAATTCCAAAAGGTATGTTTGGCGCAAAAACAACACTGCACATCACCCAAAGAACACCATACCCACAGTGAAGCATGGTGGTCGCAGCATCATGCTTTGGGGCTGTTTATCTTCAGCTGGAACCGGGGCCTTAGTCAGGGTGGAGGGAATTATGTACAGTTCCAAATACCAGGCAATTTTGGCACAAAACCTTCAGGCGTCCATTAGAAAGCTGAAGACAACGACCCAAAGCACACATCCAAATGCACAAATGCATGGCTTCACCAGAAGAAGACTAACGTTTTGGAATGGCCCTGCCCTAGCCCAGACCTCAATTGAACATCTGTGGGGTGATCCGAAGAGGGCTGTGCACAGGAGATGTCCTCGCAATCTGACAGATTTGGCGTGCTTTTGCAAAGAAGAGTGGGCAAATATTGCCACGTCAAGATGTGCCATGCTAATAGACTCCTACCCAAAAAGACTGAGTGCTGTAATAAAATCAAAAGGTGCTTCAACAAAGTATTAGTTTAATGGTGTGCACACTTATGCAACCAGGTTGTTGTGAGTTTTTTATTTTTTATTTTTCGCCCTCAAAGATTTCAGTTTGTTTTTCAATTGAATTGTTCATGTTACAGTTCACATTAAAGGTGGAAAAAGTTCTGACATTATTTATCTTTGTCTCATTCTTTTACATCACAAGAACCTGGCATTTTAACAGGGGTGTGTAGACTTCATATCCACTGTATGTCTTTGGGCCATGCCTCTGAGTTACATAGCCTGACAACTCCTAGCTGTCCCGGTCCAAAGTTCACCTGATCAGATTGAGGATCTTGAATTTGCTGGATGCCTTCTGCTGTCAATTTCCACTGTCCAACCAGTGAGCTTAGCCTTCTTTGTCTCAACCTCTTCAACTTATTGGTCTCAGAAATGTAAACTGATACTTACATTTCCACCGGAAGATCAGCATTGCACCATTTATACAAACCACTGTCATTGTTTTCTCATGCTTTTGTGAAAATCCAACTGAATTTTACATGTACTCCTGAGGAGTAACTATGAATGGGACGATAGACGAAGTCAGTGGGCTACAAGTCGTGATGGAAAACAATCACGATTATGAAATTGTGGATTCCATAATCGGGATCATGGTAGATCAGGATAATCCTCACATGAGTAACTTGAAAAAGCTCTGCCAGCAGCTGAAGTTTCCCTGACTGCTTGTTTTATTTTACAAGTGGAGCGCACATGTCATCTCACGTTGTAGTCTAAACATCCTTTGCAATTTATTGTGAAAAAGCTGAATGGCTCTGCTAGCGAGCACCCATATAAATGTAGAGATTTACATTTTCTTGTATTATTGCATTATTATTATAATGCAATAATAATAATATATACATTTTCTTGTATTATTACCCTTCTTTGATTATATTTTATTGTAATGGCTTTTTAAATGCACAAGAACAAGATTTATTTAATGGAAGAATTTGAGCAGAGATTAAAGTAAGCCGGGTAAGTGAACAGAAGAATATTGTCAATTACAATAAAAAATAAAATAAAATTCTTAAATGTCATCATGATTTGGGTTTGTATTGTATAGATACTAAAACAAATTTTCCCCAAACTCTCCATTGCAAGAATGCAATCTTAAATTATGAAAAGTCCCATATTTCCATCAGCCTATTATCGGTCTCTCCTCAGAGGAAGCGCGAGAATAAACAACTATAAGAACAACTTGAATGGGCTTCACTGCCCGCCAAGAAAGTGTCCTCATGGTCGAGGACTTCGTTGGATCATGCATATCCCAGCTGAAACTGTATCCGTGACATTTTTATCCGAAACCAAAAATATCTGTCCAATTTGTTGTAAAATCAAAACCCAAACCAACTGGTATCCAAA
This sequence comes from Esox masquinongy, assembly GCA_016801175.1. Taxonomy (NCBI): domain Eukaryota; kingdom Metazoa; phylum Chordata; class Actinopteri; order Esociformes; family Esocidae; genus Esox; species Esox masquinongy. The sequence goes on along the minus strand of JACXGI010016256.1, from coordinate 2,871 downwards.
GTTGGCCATATCCGATCCAAAATACGCCAGGGATGAGAGATAATCAGATCTTAATTTTATAATTAGGCTAATGTGTCCGAAAGACAAAAAGGCTGCATTACGTTTAAACCTGTCTGGCAGTGGCCATTGATGCTGCACATTTTATTTTATAGCTTGGCCAGTCTCAGTATTTTCATGAAGACATCCCCTGGACCCTGTCGTGCAGGTCTCTTCTCCCGGGTAACCCAACGTTTATCTGTTTTTATCTCGATGCGTGCGTTTGTGGTTTCGTGCGGGTTTCTTGGCCATGCTTATTATATTCTTTTAATGGCCATAGATATTATATTCTTATATTCTCTGCCTTGTAGTCAAGAGAGAACAACGAGAGGACATAAATTCCTGCCGGTCACTTGTCCCAGCCACTGTGCTGAAACATGTTGTTGCTTACTCTTTGGGTTTTTAGGCTTGGTATCTATGAAAGCACTTTGTGACACCAGATGTATAAAGTGTTTTATCTAATTACATTTTATTTAGTTTTGATGATTTCTATTGATTTAGATCATTGGCATGTTTTATTTATAAGACCATACTGAGGTTGCTCCTGTTTTACCTGTTTGCCTTTATTGCCCGGCAGAGAAATTACCGCTATGACCAAACACTGTGCATGTTCAGAGTTGGGGAAAGAAAAAAAAGCATTCCAGTTTTCTACAAAAGGGCATGACATGACAGAAGCTTGTCCGTTTGAATGAGTTTAACTAGGGTGAAAGCCAGTGTTGTCGTTAGGTCTGGGCGTCCGGGGCTATAGCCCCAGAAGTTTTCTGAATAGCCCCGGATCTCAAATTGACCAAAATAAAAAAATAGCCCCCTGATCTATTCATCTATAATTCCGATCGCGTATTGTGACAGTGTAGACGTGTAGGCTGCTAGCGTGTACATCAAAATTTTCCTCCAGCATGTACATTCAAAACCCTGTACTTTCTGTCCCTGGGGGGCTAAGCCCCGAATGTATTGTGATCCTGGCAACACCTCTGGTGAAAGCTATGATTGCCAATGAAGTATGATTTGACCTCTAGTTGTATCTCCTGAATTGATCTCCTTCCTCAATGTGCAAAGTCATGTTTTAAACTGAGGTACTTTGAGTGTTATGTTGTATTACGTTTTGAAACTTTGGGTTGCTGTTTGGGCCATGTTTTTCAATGAGAATAACATGGAACAATACCGGATAAAGGATGTGAAGTCCAAGAGGATCCAGGGAGGTTAGGAGAAATATCCTCGAAATCATCCACAAATCCTTTACCAACCACAGAAGGCCTGAACATCCTTTCAGCCTAGAGGGGTAAAATGTTGGGCTCTGCCCATTCCCGATAGATGATCTAGCCTACAGGGCATATAAATAATCTCCACGGGTAGTCAAGGGGATTTGGAGTCCTTGAAAGCAGGGAATACCTGCAGGGAATTACTGTAGCTAGACAGCTGGTTTGTGTGTGTGTGTGTGTGTGTATGAGAGAGAGAGAAAGATAAAGAAAGACAGACAGACAGACAGACAGAGGAAAGACACAAAAAACAAGGAAACATCATGGACCAGCTGTCAGATCCAATGTCATCCATGTCAGCATTCAGCAGGAAGAAAGCATCACGCCTGCCCATCCATCCAGCACATGCTGGGCTGAGCCTACTCGCCTCTCCTTCTGCAGCACTAGCCCAGCACAGGGAGAGGAGGGAGGAGGAGAGGAAGGGAGGAAGAGGCAAAAGGAGGTGGCGTCTTTAGGTGGGTAGGGGGAATGAAGTGTCAGTTTTATGGTTTAATTCTTTCTTTAGCACCGCTGATCACGGATCGATCTGAAACAATCCATCAAGGATTTACAAGAGACCATTAAACCAACCGAGTGCCGCTACAGTACCAGGCTGACTGAGCGTGTGAAACGGTGTGAACGTTTGTGCAGATGGATCCGCTACCTTCTCCTATCGCCGAGCATCTGGCACTCATGTCAGGGCCAGTGGGGTTTCTTATTTTTAGTCTACAAGCAGGGAGAAACAGAGAGGGAGAGACAGTGACTGTGCCTGCATGCTGTGGTGTTTGCAGGCCCGACGGCAAGGCTCCATAGCTCGTCTATTTCCCACAGTGGGGCAGTCTTTTTAGAGGGGGATACTGAGGTGCACTGTTAGCTCATCGGAGCTTCACTAATCTACACTCAAGCTAAAAGAGTGGGTTAGAACGGTAGAGCCCCGTGTTGCAAAGGTATAAATACAGGAAGGGATCTCTCTCGGATCCTGTTTATTTTAAGGGCGCCTAGTCAAGATTCCTGCTTTTTTTTTGCTGTATTAATTTATTGATTTTATTGTCTTTAAGGTAAAAGAATATGTTGTCTCATAGAAACCTAACCAAGCAAGCCCAATGATACAACACAGTAGCATTCTCTCTTGTGGTGCGTAGTGTAAAATGATTAGCAGGGGAATTTCTAAATGCAACATGTTCATATTACAGTAGGATCCAGTGTGAAAAAATTGACAAACTGAGATTGCATAATTAATTGTATATAGGGCTTTTATGTAACGCTCGAGTTACGTAACAGTACGCAGAGCGCGGTTTCAAATCCAGATATTGTCAGAGCTGGTGGATGGATTGTGCTGCGTGCAAAGCTTGAATTCAGGCATGGACAAATGAGGGTTGGGGGCACAAACAATTCTGAATTGAATTGGCCTGTACTCTGCTGGCTATACTCGGCCCTCATTCAGGGTGGTTGCGGTTGGCGGGTATCACTTTGGTTGATGCTTGGCAATGTGGGTGGATTGTTTTCCTGCCTGTTGGGCCCTGTCCGGGGCCTCCCCCGGATAGGGCCACAGTGTCACCGGACCCCCCTGTCTCAGCCCCAAGGTCTTACGCTGCTATAT
>JACXGI010016255.1:12500-16159 GCA_016801175.1 Esox masquinongy | reverse complement strand
TCTGTAGTAAGACTGGGGTCTGTAGTTAGACTGGGGTCTGTGGTAAGACTGGGACTGATCACCAGGTAATGTGGTTCCTCTGTGCTGTCGTCTGTCGGTGTCTCTGGCTCCGCTGGCCCCTTCACACTCTCTGTAACTGGGGTTGCTGCATCTCCTTGATTCACCACGGGGCCACGGCTCTGACAACAAAGAGAAAATACATTGTTGTCAATGGTTACACACACTCACACTTGCATGCATGTGTGCACACAAACACACATACACCTGGATACAATATTCCAAACTTGTTGATTTTAAGTATATTCCTCTCTGTGGAGAGTTCTGGTTATGTTTTACACTGCAAGCGCTGTTTTTTTGGACAGAATATGTAGGCCAATATCTTCTCTTAAAATCCTCCTCAGATGTCATTGTAATATGGACCTAATCAGATAGTAATATGGACCTAATCAGATATCAGATAGTAGGTTATGCAAATAAGTTTGTCTTGAACGAACACAAGACTCATTTACCAAAAACAACAAGACAGAGAGCCACCGTCAGCACTCAACATGACATTATCCACAACCATCAATTCCAATGAGAGGCATATTTCAAATATGCTTTAGTGTGTCATTGAATTATCACATGAGAGAGTGTTTACAACTCAGCAAAATATCTGCTTGTGTGAAAGTTACCTATGAAGGTACAAAATGAAGCACCTGTCTGGCCTGTAGGAAACAATTAGGCCGTAAGAGACAGTGGCAGCAGGCAGCAGTTTAACATCTCGTTGTGCTGTGATTGTCCTTTAACTGTTCGGACTGCCGTCCCACGAGAGCTAATTATCTAGACGATGCTAGCACACACACGCACACAACACTTAAACATACTATTATAATCAGTATAATTTTGATAACATTTGAATAGAGACACCATTTAAAGGTAGACTCTGTAATTACATAGATGCGGAAAGTAACCTGCACAGTCAATTTCCGTGACAATTTTGCCTGTGTTTTTGTCTGTGTATATATACGTGTTTTTTGTTCAGCGGGGTGGATCACACTCAGTTTCTGTGGTGTGACCGTGTAAGAGTAGAGGCTTGCATCTCCTTCATCTCAATATCTGCGGTGCTGCAAGTGGAAAAGTCTTTTAGTGGAGTCTACATTAAGGACACGCATCAGTGTCCCGTTTTGATTCAGACCTAAAGATCACACTGAAAGTAATGAGGAACACGCTAACGACTGGTATAGCAACTCGGCCATTCAGTTACAGTTAAAAAGAAATACTGACATGGTATGTTACGGGGATATATTATTCATGAAACAGTTGAAGAGATTTGCACAGTTTGTGACAGGTAATGTCAGTGTTATTGTTCGAACATAAAATGACTTTAAACAACAAAAGGACTAACTTTCCTGAACTTTTCTGTTGAAATCTGTGATGAAGATGAATGAAAGAGCTGCAGCCCCGTACATCAATGCTATTTAATTAACAACTGAGAGCATGTAAATGATTCACTGGGTTTGTATTGGGAAGACAAATGCCACTAGAAAACAGATAGGACACATGTGACACAGGGGGGACTCTAATTGGTTCAGTGACTGTCAAATGCAATATATCAAAGTTTGCCCATTAAACAGAGACCATTAACAAGGAGGACACACAGATGTAAAGGACAGTATAAAGATGAGGAAGCAGGAAGAAATGATGATGTCAGCAAGCCTAGTTAAAAAAAACACACCGGATGTCACATAGTCAAAGACAAGGACCGTAGTGATTTGCTATACCATGACAACCCGATCCCAGAAAAAGGGATGAGAGCTCTAACTAAACGTGCCTCTCAGTGCTATAGCTAAACATTTGCTCCATTTTTTTAATAATCTTCAAAGCATGTCACAAACATCAACATTATGCCAGTCCAACCACAACAGAGAGCTTTTAAATCAAACCGTCTGGAAGTCAATGAGCTGAAAATATGGCTGATGATTCTAAAATAAAAAGCAGAAGAAAGTGGGCTGAACTTAATCTTGAACAAAAAAGAGCACTAATGGCAAAATGGCTGAATACTGTACACTCTCTTCAAAAGTGTTCTTCAGGTGTACATGTTGGAGATTCCTTTCTAGTATCCAGGCCAGAACCCATTTTAGCGCCAGATAGAAACCCTTACCCGGAGGGATACATCATGGAATCCTTCTTGGCTCCAGGTAGTGCCATTCGACTTAGAACCAAAAAACAGGTTCTTCTATAATAGGTGCCTGTATAATAAGTCCCATGTGCCAGAATTGGACATGTAAGCTCTTTTAATTCGGCCCGCAGGTCATTGTCATAGTCATAGTGAAAAACTTAAAAAACACACATGGACACTCTTAAACATTTATGACTAAACACAATATGTAGAAATTATAATGGACATGTATATTTTCAAACAACTGCCCTTTTATCTGGACCATAACTTTCTGTTGAAAAAGAAATTGGTTCCCAAAAACAATCTGTGCTGCCACTTTGCTGAATCTTGAAATCCTGACGTGGTCGTTGAGTAAAAATGATTGGCCACCTTGTCCTACAGGGACAGCAGAAAAACCCAAGGGGTTACTGAGATAAGGAGGTCTGAGGAGAGGGGGTGCTGGAACGGACCCTCTCCTTTTTCTCTCTGGATTGGCATCTCCCCATTTATTCCCGAGCAGCCAGTAGAATGTGTGTATAGGAGTGTTTGTGACTGCCTGTGTGTGTGTGTGTATAGCCAGTGGAGTGTGTGTTCCCCAGCAAACACTGAGGCCTGTAAATTGTTTATCAGACACTAATGCAGGAGCCTAATCCTATTTGCATTCATATTAGTTCCCCGTATCACCATCTGAGGGAATTACTTATTCCAATTCTTCAGAGGGGTAAATAACTTTATGCATGATATCGGTACCTTCATAATTCAGATCGGTAAAGTCAATTTGATTTAAGTGCTCCTTGGCTCTGCCGTGTGTGAGGGAGAGGTTGTGAGGGAAACTTATTTGGATACGGGTCGGATCTCTGAACATGTACACATGAGAGCGGGTAATGGATTCTATCATAGGAGCCCTGTAAGAGGTGTTTACCCACAGTGTATCTTATGGCTGGGCTTGAAGCACCATAGATGTAGGCTAGAAAACTACATTCTTCCCTGCTCTGTGTCAGTTGTCACATTATAAGAGCAGTATTGTCCCTGTTCTGATTGCAAATTTATCTTTTATTTATTTTCTAAACAACTTTTTGTTTAGATAATACAGGAAGTTCAATAATACAGGAAGTTCAGCAACTGAATAAGACAAAATCTACCTTTGAATTGAATATCCCTTAATAACTAGAGAGCTCTTTGTTTTTCAAAAAATCAGTCTTAGTGTATTGAATAATAAATCCGTCTTAGTGTATTGAATAATAAATCTGTTTTAGTGTATTGAATAATAAATCTGTTTTAGTGTATTGAATAAGGACACTAGCTGCATTTGATCAAATATATTTTTGGTAATGTTCTCTAATCAACACTTGTGATGAGTGGAACCAGGACATGAATGCCTAATTACCACCCTAAACCTATATAAACAAATACCAAACCAACAACGGAGACGTACATCTGAATAATAAAAAGTCTCCAAATGGTTTAATGAAACAGAATACAGAGAGGACAGGTAAGAAAGAAAAGCTGTCAGAAAAGC
>JACXGI010016255.1:0-10000 GCA_016801175.1 Esox masquinongy | reverse complement strand
GAGCCTTTTCACATTGCTCAGGCTTCATTATGCTCAATCAATATTCGTTTAGTGTCTCCAGGTTATTGACTTCTTTTCAAATGAAAGGTACTCTCTCTCTCTCTCTTTTCAGGTTCATTCTGGTAATTAGTTGTGTCATTGAGAAGGGAACATTACCCTAATCTCTTTTCCCAGGCATATTAAAAGTCTACTGTAAATCATGTTGTTCGTCTTTAACACTCTATATAAAACGTAAGACCCACCACTTATTCCTGCAGTCACAGATAAATCAGGGAGAGAACAGACTCATTTTAGAGTTAATATTTTAACGCTTCACTGTACAACAGCAGCATTTCCATTCAGAAACAAAAACACAGAGAACAGAAGGGTTCACTTTTCTACACAGCCTTGTTCAACAAGAGCTTCAAAATTCTCCACGTATAGCTTTATGATAATCATTTAATCTCCAGTTAACAGGCCAGGGACAGTGGGTATGTGAACAGAAGAGCTCACCTGTGAGTCCATGTCACTACTTCTTGCTGGGAGGTTGGTGTGGCCTTCGTCTAAAGACAAAGCGACTAGCAGGGAGCATCAACATCATCTCTTCTGGCTTTTACTCATAAGACAATGACAGAGACTGGTCATACGCCCTGGGCCCCAGTGTGAAAGTGACGTCTGTTAAGCCATCCACTCTAATTATAGTAACTAACAAGATTAACTTATCCACGCACACAGGTTTAAGGCCAGAGTAAGTTCAACTGTTCAGGGTTGCGTTCACAATAGAAGCACAGTAAACACGGACCACGGCAATCTAAACTCGTTTAGGCTTTAACGCAAAGCATCTATCCGCTTTTGATTGAAAACACTGGGCGTATGGTCCAGAAAAATTCTGTCTCACTATGATACTTAGGATAAAGAACTATTATCGAACCTCCATTGATGTCGATGTGCAGCCTATTCATTGGCCTGATGGAGACAGCGAGAAGCATACCTACCACTGTTAGCAAAATAATCTATAGATTATAAGGCAAATGTCATTTCTAGCTAGCTTTCAGTCGATAATTCAACACACATTTGAAAGATAATTGTTTACTCTCCTTAGAAGGTTCTAAGCTTTAAAATGCGGCCTGACTAAAGTGCAGATATTCAGCATTTGGACAGCTTCCTGAATGTGCAGCCTCATTATATAGCTGTCCATGAAACTTCTCTCTTTACAATCATACCTTCACAATCATATTCTGGGTCAAAACTATTATGCACAAACATCAAGAAAGAAAGCAAAAAGTCAAAACACTTTAAACAAAATCTAAGCATATTGCCAACAACAATTATTTTGTTACTCATCAGTAAATCTGCTTTTATTTGAATGTTTTTATGTTTCTTTTTCAATTAAACAATATACTATTTACATATCTGCAATTGTGATATAGCCTATATTGTGATATATATATGTATGTCTGTATATAGAATGGTAACAAAATGAATATATTACCATTTTTTATTTTAGTGAGCCTGTCAGCAGAGGTACTGTACATCCACTTAGAGACTTTTCAATTAATTATGTCACCCTATCCAAACCTGAAATGTGTTTTATTGAAATGTTAATAAAGATTGTAAATGTAAACAAACACTAAAGACATATAACAAGATAAAAACTGTAAGTTAGTCATTCTTAACATCCATAGATTTGTCTAGGGATTTGATAATGGTTACAAATAATCCAGATTGTCACTTTAATCTGGAGCACAGTTTGTAATAAAATAATTAATCGATAGTTGGATCTTCTTTGTAATACAATAATATATTTGTATGCCCTATGCTACAGACACAAAAATATAATTTTAAGATACTGACCTAATTCCATCTCCATAACAGTAATGTGTATGAGTGTTTTCGATTTAACAATATATCAGGGTCAAAACATCCACAAACCGTGGTTCTGTTCGATTTTTTTGTTGTTTAAGGGTTTAGGGCAAAAGTAACAGCTGGAGTTAGGGTTAAGGTTAGGTTTTGACAGGTTAAGTTTAAGATTAGGGTTAGGCATTAGGGCTAGGTTAAGTTTAGGCATAATTGTTAGATTATTGATGTTAGAGTTAAAGAATAGGGAACATGGATTTCTGGGTCAGCTATAGGTCTCAAGTCACCTTAAGGATAGAAAGACAAAGGTGTATGAACATGTGTATGTTTGTGCACAGGTATACGTTTGATTGATTGTGTGGACCCACAAATCTCTTCTCAGACTGTCAAACAAGGACCATTTGACCAGTGGGAACTTTTTGCCCCTTCTATGAGGAAAAAATACTATTTTGGGCTAACACATCTAGTAAAAAGTTGCAATTGTGGGTAGGTTGAAAGCTGAGGGTTTGCGTCAAGAATAAGTCATGGTCATTGTTAGATATATGGTTATGGGTTAGAGATAATAGAATTTTGAATGAAATGCTTTTTGGGTCCCCACAAGGATAGTAAAATAAATCTGTGTGTTTATGTGCGCACGTGGGGGTGGAGCTGACAATCACAGAACTCTTTTTTTTCCTCAGCTGAATTCCTCTTGCTGGAGGAGCGCTTGCCTCAGAATACTGAATTTACACAGCCTGACAGGTTGTGCGCGTCGACAAAACGTTCCGCTGGAAGGCTGCATGCAAACAACTTCCCGAGCCATCTTGCGGCAGCAAGAAACTATACGACGCAAAAGTTCGCAATGTTATTGAATGGATTATTTATTTCTCAAATGCGAACACTAAGGGAAAGGGACTATACTCAAATGTGAGTTCCCATGCGCTTTTCTTCTGTGTGCAGCTAGGGCGAAAGCGTACAAGTGGCCCTAAGTGGCTGACTTTAGGAGGTCACTCACCATGGCGTATCCTCAGGGCTTTCTCTTTCAACCTTCGGTTTCTCTGGCTCTCCATTCATGTCCCCCGTTCAGTTCCAGTGTGATTTTAGGAGGACCGAGGACGGAAGAGCTTGGTCGGTCGTCTTCAGGCTCTGCCTTCGCACCCTACGCGGGATCACCGGCGTTCAATGGTTCATCGCATGGCTTCAACTCTCACCTCCAGTATAGCGGAGAGCAGAGGGCGGCACTGAACTCGTTTGTGGTGAATAAATATTTTACTGTTAAATAATTATACACTTCAACCGCTCGATATCGGAATCATAGTAAAAATGAAATAAAAAGAGAGGTGCCATTCGTTTACTTTTCTAAGGCCTGATTGTGTCCACAATTTGTAACGAGTTGACTCAAGTGTTGCATTTTGATTTGGTAAATTCTCTACTGAGGTTTAATAACGTGTTATTATTAAATAAACATTTATAATAACAGCTTTTAGTAATTAATTAGAAGTTATGCAATTATGTATTTCAATTATTTGCAAAAGTTAAATGAAGTAGGTACTATTTTATTCGAAATCGTGTCCAATAACCTATGCCTGTACAATAAATGTATTTGGAACTCTGAATATTATCAGTACAATTGGAAAACATACAGTGTCTGGAAATGGTCATGACTTCTTTCAATTCGTGTCGTTGTCTTTTTAGGGTTCCGCGTATGATCCTTCAGCGGGCATCACTGGTTCTTTGGAATATCACCCGTTTGGCGGTGCGTTGGGCCCCTATCCATATGGAGACCCTGCATACCGGAAAAATGCTACAAGGGATGCGACTGCCACGCTCAAAGCGTGGCTAAATGAACACCGCAAAAACCCCTACCCCACCAAGGGCGAGAAGATCATGCTTGCCATCATCACCAAGATGACCCTCACCCAAGTGTCTACCTGGTTTGCCAACGCCAGAAGACGGTTGAAGAAGGAGAACAAAATGACCTGGACTCCAAGGAATAGAAGTGAGGATGAAGAAGAGGATGATAACATTGACCTGGAGAAGAATGACGACGACGACGAGCCTATCAAGCCCACAACGGAAAGTGGTTCAAAAAATGAAGCAGGTCAGTTTGAAGTTACTTTTTCAATAATTATGTAATCTTGCATTTCATGTCAGCCATTTAATCGCTTTCGAAAGTTGTCAAAACAAAATATGCATCTATTTCTTTGTATTTGAATTAATATTAGCTAAAAGGCATACATTGATTCTTGCTTGGAATTGTGAGTAGTCCTCCGAACGCTTTTCGTTTAATAATTTATTCTATCTTCTGGACAGCTGGACAGCCTCCAAATCCAGTGGGATTCCCCTGTGAGAAATACAAATTGGACAATAGCAGCAATGACATAGAACCTGTCTTAACTGATCCGGATTTAAAGGACCACGGGGACAGGAGAGTGCCGGAGATGACGGGGTCCGCCACCGCATCTCCCCGAAACGTACAAGTCGGAGCGGAGAGAGATTCAGACTCAGCGGACACGGCAAGTCCACCTCCACCGAGACGTAATGACTCAGGCACCTCCAGCAACGCCTCATCAGTTATTCACTCGCCTGTTCCGGCGCCAAAACCTAAACTGTGGTCGCTTGCGGAGATAGCAACTTCTTCAGACAAATGTAAAGGATGTAGCGATGGCTCTCAGACCATGTCCGGACAATTACGCACAGAGATTCCTGCCTGTGTGTCGTCTCCATCGCGAGGCGCTCCTCAGAATCCCTTCCCACACAGCGCAGCCCTCTCAAGACACGTCTATTATACGTCTCCCTTTTTCCAGGGTTACTCAAACTATCATGGCACTTTTGGACACCTGCACAGCCCCGGATCCAACGTTGGGTCAGTGACACATTTGAATGGATTACATCAAACTATGTTACACCGAGCCGAGGCCCTGGCAAGAGAAAGCAAAGCCAGGAGCCAAACACAAATAGATGTGTGTAAAGACTTGAGATATGAACTAAAGAAAGGTATGACACATGTTTAGCCTGTGTTCTATTTGGTAAGCTATAAGCTCTGTATAGACATTTATTTATTATCCAACTGGGAACATAAAGGATATTTTCAGTGGTGGAAACCTACTGGGCTGAAAATGGAAACATTGAAAATGAGTATTCTTGCAAGTCCCTAAAACGTCAATGAACAATTATTTAGGAGTATGAAGATTGAAATATTATAATTTGTTTAATTTTTTAAAGGATCATGTTTGATCTTTGGAGAAAGTGAATTGTATTTGTCAAAACGCGTGGTGAATAATTGTTCATTAAAGAAGACTAGTTTTATTGTAGTCTTTTTAAAAAAGCGTGTTGCTTTGTCATTTGTAATACCTTGATCGTTAGTTACGAAAAATATAAACATTTATCAGTTTCATTTCGAAAGTTATTGCATAGCATACTTCAATGGTTGCCATTTGTGCTTTTTCAAATACGGTTATACGAATCATGAGACGCACACAACTTCACACAGAAACCACTTGAAACAACTGTGAAAAATGTAGCCTAATCCCAATATACAAATGCTCCAGTTTGTTTTTATTTATTTTGAGCAGAGGAAATTAACTTTGATAACAACACAAAATATTATTCGTAAAACCAGGCATATATCCTGTTTTTTATTTTTAATATCAGCAGTTAAGAGGCTTACATATTCCGAGGCCATCTTCAAGGAATTATGTGTGTTAATTCAAATCTGTAGTTCCCCTGCATTAGGAGATTTCTCTTGATCCTGGAATTGCAAAAGCCAAACAGCAGCTATCAGTGTATATTGCTAAACTCTGTGTACTAAGTTCTCAATAACTTAGAAGGCTATGTAATCCCCAAAGTATTCAAAGCAATTCCATGTTTTTTATGAAGCTAATTTTTTCAATTTTTTCATGTTTTTCTGCATGAGTTATTTTGCTCAAAAGCCGGATAGAAAGGATAACTAACAGAGAAAATTGTATGAAACTTCATACATACATTTTGTCTGTGTCTATGTTCGTATATCTATGTAAGTCTAAACATTTAATAAGATGTGCTATAGCGCGAAAAACACCATCTTATACAAACCTATAAAATCATGAATACATTTTAAATGAATACGTTTTCCCTCCATTTTCAGCAGGATGTAATAACAAAGCTTTTAGTGTTGGATTACGTAAAAACATATGATGCGAATGCAATACAAATTGTGCATGGTGTCTGTTTGACAGTCAACTCAAACAGACTGATCATTAATCATAAAGACAAAATTTGACAATTTCGTTGAAGTCCTGGATATCCACGTTTTATAAAATGTTTCCTAGGAGAAATGGCAGCCCAAGGGCCAAACCCGTCTACCACAACATGTAAACAAGGAGTAATATCCTATAAATCCGTGTTTAGTAATAAAACATGTTTGAGCAGTGCTTGATGGACATTTTACCTTATATGCATGGCCTTAATATTTCTATATTGTGAACTTAGTGCATATCACTTATTTGAAGATTTTCCTTAATAGAAAACAATATTCCCAAAACTTTTCTGATTTGGATGAGAAATCAAGATACAACCTCAGATTTTTTTTAGGAGCATTTATCTGTATAAATTGGTCAGTTGCATTCAACGGACAAAAATATTCTTGAAAAAGAAAATTGACAGTGAACAGTTTGATTGACTATGAGGTCCATATGTTTGTCTTTCCCAGCTGTGCTGTGCATCCGGGCTAAATACCAGCAGACATCAGACGCTGCTGGGGCATATCTCTGAACCAGTGTGAGGTCCACTCTGCATGTGATAACCCCAAGGACTACCAGATGTTTGAATCTAATATCACCTAGCCCCCTGCCACGCAGTCCCTTCGCCCTCTTGCCTCCTTTCCCTCTCCCCTTCTTCTTCTTCCATCTTTCCAATTCTGTCCTTCTTCTCTTCCCTCGCTCCAGAAGTCGTAGTAAGTGTTCATCTGAGGCAGAACACCGGAGTGAACGGCCTAGTCTCTGAGGGCTGAGGTAAATGTTCTGCCTCAAACCATACTTTCTCTCCCCATATCAAAGAAAAAACGCAATTTATTTAAAATTATTAATGGGAACAATAGTCAGTTGTAAGACTGGCATTTTAATAGCACCTTTCAACATTTTTTCGCTCTGCATTGTAAATAATTTCCTTGCGCATCAACCTCAGACATTACAGTTTTTGTGGTGTTTAAAGCCCCTTTCCCTTGATTTGCTGCATCCGGTGAGTTGGAGTAAGGTTAGAACAAAATCTTGCACACCCAGTAGCTAAGCGGGTAGACACGGCAGGATACCACTGAGACAGTAAAATAGATGTCTGTAGCTGTAACTTTGTCTGGAGCGCCCCCTGGTGCCAATGAAATGTGCTGCAGCCCTGGTCACAGCAAAGCAAAAACCGCCAACATTCCCCACTGAATGTTGACTAGGTGAAGTAACGGCAGAAAAGCATCATTTTGTAAAATGCAAGGTGTAATCTGCAAAAATGTCATATATATATATATTAAATGGTATCCTAAGAAGTATTAAAGAAACGTTAACTTGACATAAGCAAAAAAAAAAAAATGAACTGAAATAGCATAAGATCAGAGAGGCTTAGCAGTATATTACATCCACTTTCCTTCAGGGTCGCAATATTGGGTCTGTGCTAGCCAGATGGTGCCGTTAGCTCAGAGACATACCTCCGGTGACCCTCACTGTTGAATATCACACAGCAGGACGGTTCCTTCCTTTGGTTAGGCTGGTGGCATTATGTCAGGTTAATCTGTTTCACTGTATCCTTGCCTCTCCAACACCACTTGTTTGGGACTCACCTTTAAGCAGAGACGAATAGGTGAAAACGTTAACCAATCAGTTAACGATGAATAAACAGTAACACATTTCCCACAGCCCTGAATTTGGGTGGCTCAGGTTCAGCCGAACGGCAGGCCTTCCGGTTTCGTTTTGGTACACAGTACAGCTAAAAGAGGAGTCTGTGGAAACGGATTCGCACTCAAACCCCTCTCACAGACAGAGGACAAAAGGCCTGCCAGTCGTCCCTGTCCATTAAGACACCAAACACTCTCGACGACGGTCCCCTGCTGGCGGCAGCCGCGAGGCCGGAGCTGGTTATGGCACCTGCCCTGAAGTGGTGTGCATCCTGACTACCCGACCCCCCCCCCCCCCGCAGGCGACTGTCACGGAGTACGCCTCACCCTCATCCGTTTCCGTCAGAACCACGCGGAGAAAACGCCCAGGGTCTGCCTGGATACAACAGGCACCACAGCACGCCACACTGACAGCATGTCGACCGTGTCACGCACGACCCGGCAGGGCAACACACGCTCCCTGGTGCCGCTACAGAAATTGACATTCTCAGATCGAGGCTCAGCGGTGGTCTCCACTTGCTTCCAACTATCCTGGGGATGGGACCTAGGGCCCCACTAGTGTCGTTGGTTTGCTGTAGGCCTGCCTGGGGATTAGGGCTGCACTGAGCACTGCCATCTAGTGGTTGAAATATAACATTTGAATGAGTAGAACAGACATCTTTTGAACGCTATTTCAACAGTATAAAAATTATCGTAACATCTCAAAACAACCAAAAATTTCACATTTGTCAAGAACAACCACAATAGGCCAACTCTTGTAAAAGAACACAGATGAGTCAAAGCAACTTACTCTAGGTCATGGGTTTATTACAGGTTACTTTGACAAATTAAATAAGGCACTTTCACTGTTTCATTTAACACTCAAAAATTAAAATAAAATACTTTAGTACAAAAATAATTAACACTACGTCCGACTACTACTGTAAATAAACAGTCACGTTGAAACAAAAACATCTGGATGCTGACACTAGCCTTTTCGCTGTTTTCAATGTAGTTGACATGCTGGATAATAACCATATCAATGAATGGCCATTTAAAACAAGCTAGATATCAGTGTTGATGAAATTAAAACAAATGGTCCTAGTTGAGGGTAAAACTAGCGTAGGTACTGTTGTTTCTAAGTGGCCTCGCTTGGCATGTTAAGATCAACCGCCGTAGAGGGAGGCAAAACCGAATCCAAAATGAACACTTTTGGTGCATTGTTTTCTGTAGGATAAACACAGTGTGTAGTCCTTTGTGGGAAGTGCAGCGTCACATCAGAATGCATTAAAGGTGACAATAGACAAATTAACATTGACAGACGTGTTGTTATATTCTCAAATGCAATATGTTTCCGCAGTACTAGCTACTTGCGGATTCGCAGAGTTGCAATACTATATTTAAATGTACACAATTGTCATCTCTATACATACAGGGCATAAAAAGAACTACTGTAACTTTCTGACATTCACTGGGATACCAGTGTGGCCTCACTGTGCAGACACCGAAACGCCACACCTGGGAGGTAATGTATTTTAGATTAAAAATAACAACGGATGGTTTTCTAAAAGGAATAACTAGTAAATTGAAATAAAAATGACATTCAAACCTGAAGACTTATTAAAAAAAAACCCTGTTTCAAAAGAAAACAGAGCCCTGATTGTACATGTTTATATAAAAAACAGTTTAGGTGTAAGAGGAGTGTTGGTTTTTCCAAGTAGGCAAACTCTCTTCATACAGACGTGGTATAATCTCACTCTCCACAGTTACAATGTTCTGTCTGTACTTCCTCTTTTATAAGAGTGAGAAAACAAAATCTAAGTAAAAACCTAAAACCAAATTACATTCTTATGAAATAACATGTTTTGCATCCCTTTTAGCGAAGGCAATAAGTAAAAAAGTGCTTTTAAATAACAGTCAGATCAACAGTACTGAAGTTCTCTTTCTGTAACTAGAAGACCAACCAGACGAGGCTCAACTCTAATGTTAACCCACTTCGTGCAAGTTCTCCCATGACTGCGCTGCGCCTCATTCTCTGCTCCTCAAAGGATCTCCATTTCCTTTGCCTGCTCCTTTATGTCTTTGGGTGGGCTCTCTGGACATCGCTTAGACTGTACATACGTCTCTGGTGACAGGTGGACATCTTCTGGTTCATCTATGGATTATTCACTCTCTGCATTGATGTGGCATAAAGGCGATGGGTTGCTCTGCTAGGCAATGGTTGTGTATTTGATGGGATGTCAGGTTTACTGGAGGTGATCAAGGGAGCCTGTATTTCATACGCCAAGTTTGTGTGTATTAGAGGTGTCAGGGGTGTGTCCGTCAGAGGTGTGTGTATTAGAGGTGTCA
>JACXGI010016254.1:0-16159 GCA_016801175.1 Esox masquinongy | reverse complement strand
TGGGAAAATGTGTTATGGTCTGATGAAACCAAGGTTGAACTTTTTGGCCATAATTCCAAAAGGTATGTTTGGCACAAAAACAACACTGCACATCACCCAAAGAACACCATACCCACAGTGAAGCATGGTGGTGGCAGCATCATGCTTTGGGGCTGTTTTTCTTCAGCTGGAACCGGGGCCTTAGTCAGGGTGGAGGGAAATACCAGGCAGTTCCAAATACCAGGCAATTTTGGAACAAAACCTTCAGGCGTCCTTTAGAAAGCTGAAGATGAAGAGGAAGTTCACCTTTCAGCACGACAACGACCCAAAGCACACATCCAAATTACACAAAAGCATGGCTTCACCAGAAGAAGATTAACGTTTTGGAATGGCCCAGCCAGAACCCAGACCTGAATCCAATTGAACATCTGTGGGGTGATCTGAAGAGGGCTGTGCACAGGAGATGTCCTAGCAATCTGACCGATTTGGAGCGCTTTTGCAAAGAAGAGTGGGCAAATATTGCCACGTCAAGATGTGCCATGCTAATAGACTCCTACCCAAAAAGACTGAGTGCTGTAATAAAATCAAAAGGTGCTTCAACAAAGTATTAGTTTAAAGGTGTTCACACTTATGTAACCAGGTTATTGTAACGTTTTTATTTTTCATTTTTCCCCTCTGAGATTTAAGTTTGTTTTTCAATTGAATTGTTCACATTATAGGTCACATTAAAAGTGGAAAAAGTTCTGACATGATTTATCTTTGTCTCATTCTTTTACATCACAAAACCCTGGCTTTTTAACAGGGGTGTGTAGACTTTTTATATCCACTGTATAACCCCATGCAGCCATTAAATAAAGTTAACAGGTTGGAACCTAGTCAGGCATATAGGCCTGTCAATCAAATCAAATGTATTTTATTAAGCCCTTTTTACATCAGCTGTTGTAATCAGCAAGCAACAATAGTTAATGCACAGGCACTCAATAGCATGCACGCATTTAGACTGTGTTGTTAAATATGCGTTTTAATAAACAGTGTAAGTGTGGGCTGTGAAACATTGATACCAAATCTGTGCTGAGAACAAAGCGTGTGGTATCTTGACTCCCGCCCTCACCTGCTCATATTGTACTCTCGCTCTCCTGTGAATCATACAGTCAGTCCCTCAATTGACTGACTCGCGGAGAAGCAGTCGCACTGTACTGAGCGTACACAGACTCGCGGCTATCTCGTTTGGAAGTTGTTTTCGTACATTCATATATATTTTTAATGCTCAATGGAGTTCATGCGCTGTTAATCTAGAATTGTTCGTTAGAAATCCAAAAACAAAAGAACATTTGCGGGACCACTGTTTGGGATTATATTTTATGCAATAGCAGTAAACTTATCTACCCGCTGCACAGAAGAAATGGCTCTCTAAACTACTGTAGAATTTACCGGTCATCAAGTTAACATGCACGGAAGTATGGGGAAATGTCGCTTATCAATGGTATTTATCACACATTTATTTTTAGTTGCTTTACTGTTTTTTTTTTTTTTTTAATATCGGTCTGTATGTCTTAGCTGTAGCCTGAGAAACCAGTTTCGTCCTTGATAATAGCCATATGTCACACAATGTAATAGGCTGAAACGTATTTTTAAAAGGTAATAGGGAGTTGTCCTCTGTTATCATTGTGTTGCCTAATAGGGATGTCGTATCTCAACAGTATTAGATGTTCTTTTGATTCTTGCAATGTTGAGTGCGTGCATTTTTGTGTATAAACATCGGAAATGTGACCATTGTTACCTAATGCGCCAGTCCAGACCAGTGTACCATGCAAAATAATCAACAAGACTTGCATATCTAGCATTTGGAGGGCACAGTAAATAGTGGCCTGTCAAGGCTCTCTCTTTTATGTAATGATCAGCTCTTAATGAGCAAGATATGATCAGTGTTTTTATGACCGGTTGTAGATGTCCAGATGTTCTTACTGGCTGTGAACCAGGACCTTATACTATCTATAGATGTTTTATTTCGCCAGTGCAAGGGCCTGCAGATCTGCAACATGCCTGTGTAGCAACATGCATGGCTTGTAAATCCTTGAAGCTAAACCTCTGGGTAGGGTCTTCTTGTGACCCAGTGTAGTGCTTCCCGTAACACACTTGACCTGTTTAAGGTCCCTACGGCCATAATTACATGGTAATGAAATTCCAAATGTTGCTACACAGACATGCAGGCTAGTTCCAGGTGTGTCTGTGGTATTTTTGCAAAAGGACGTCTAAGAACGCATCCCGCATGATTTTGAGGTCCCTTCAGTTTGTGAGACGTGCGATCAGTGGTTAACACGTTCTGGCTCTAGACAGATGATGGATGCCTCTGCGTTCCCTGCATAGATCAAGGTTGTTTTAAAGCAGCATCTGCGGAATGATGCTATTGACGCTGCTGTAGTTGACCTTCTCCCTAAAACTGTGCTCTCTGGGCCTTAACGCTGAATTCCTTTGTTTTAAAAAGAACACAGCTGTCACCCTGCCTGTGTTTTGGTAAAAACTGAAGGGATGGTTCTGAAGAAAGTTAATAACTCTCAAATTTATTGACACAACTATGAAAATGGGGGCTGACAAAACACATGCAGTCCTGCTCCATTGCATGGATGTTTTACCTCCTCTTTTCTGGTCTCCCCCCAGGACCCTGTGCAGGAGTGGGGAGAAGAGATGGAGAAGGATGCTGTTTTCGGGGTTACTCTACATAGGGAACCTGTGCTCCCCAGCCTCTCCTCCCAGGACCCATCGGACCCAGAGTCCCTGTCAACCCCATCGTCCTTTAGCTTCATCCAATACCACACAGTCAAGGTAAACGTGCTTTGTGAAGCTCCAATCACTCAGTAAATCAGAGAGGCGGTTCAAAATGAAATTCCCACTGGTTTGTTTTGAAGGAACTGGATTTTGACCCTCACTCTGATTATATCCTAAAACTCAAGTAGTGGGGGTTGGTTAACTGACCTAAGGAAAACAAAACCAGTCCTGTAGAACAGACCCCTTATCAATACCTGGGGCTCTTCCTATGACACAGGGATGTAATCTCAAGGATCACGCACGATTTTTCGGTTCCTTCAGTTTTCCTTTGCAAAAGTGTCCAGACGTTTTTTTACGCCGTGACAAACACAGCCCGATGATGTGAAAACAGGCTGACAATGTACGTCTAATTCTGTGTGTAGGTGCGTCGGTTGAAGGCTGGGACCCTGGAGCGCCTGGTAACCCACCTGCTGGACACTGAGAGCCAGGAGAATGACTACGTCAGCGTGTTTCTGTCCACCTACAGAGCCTTCACAACCACACATGCACTCATAGAGCTGCTCTTCCAAATGTGAGGCCCAGAGACAAAACTGTTCAATTCTGCTAGCTGCTGACAACAAACATGTGGTTACCTTTGTAAACGCAGGGTCATTGCTTTTTCAGAGATGAGATCGTTAAAGAGGTTGGGATTTGTTTGGCTCCACGCTATGTTATGATAATGTGTTTGAGGTTTTTAATGGAAAAGTCGTAGATGACAGTTTTGACTAAGGATGTCTTTGAAAATAGATCCTTGGGTCTTGGCCAAGATTTGAACCAAAAATGAGCTGTAACCACCTCTGATTAACTATCTGAGGCTTCCCTTTTAATGAACATCTCAAGAATGTTTGGTGGTCAAGTGGTGTGATGTAGGAATGCAAGACTCTGAAGTATTTCTTAGTTTAAGAACCCACAGTGTAAACCTGCACAATAGTCATTACTATGACGTTGCGTGAGGTGACTGTCACCTGTTTGCCTAACCGGTTTCTGAGTTTCTGCCTTATGACTGGTTCAACAAAAATTCCAACTTTCTAAAAAGGTGCCTCAAGCTGTTAATTATAATATTTTATTTAATATGGTTGGACATTGTTGGTAAACTCAATGGTTTCCAGACTAACCTGAGTTAAGCGATGTCCTGGGTCTACTTCAGAAAATCCCAGATTCCTGCAACCTGTGAACCTTAATCTACGATAACATTGAATTTAACCTTTCTTTGCTATTGACCAGTAAACCCTTTCCCAGAGTGGTCCTCTGCAATCGCCTAGAAAAATGCTATCTGCTCCAACCTACGTCATTTAGGATCCCAGAGATAATGATGTATTGGTTGTTAAACAGTCGCCCTCATATCTGCACCGCTGGTGGCAACAGACTATCGTCAGGTCAAAACTGACGTCAAGCCAGACCCAAGGCAAACAGATGAGAATCCACAGCAGTGGGTTTCCCACACAAATCTAGATCTTGGTTTGTACGCGATTAAAGATTGAATCTTACCCGCCAAACTCATGATGGGGATTGAGAGAAAGCAGAGTTAGTCTGAACATTGCTTTTGTACCCTTAACTGTGTACATTTCACGTTAGCGTGTTCCATTGGGAGTGTGAATAGGGTTTTTATTTTTCTCTGACCGTTGTTTCCCTTCCTGTAGGGAGGACCTGATGGTCGACTTGGACAGTGCCGTCTGTTCACGAAGGTAAGAGCGACTTCACTCTCCGCCGCATCAGAAACAAGAGATTTTTTTTTCTTCGCATAGACCCATTATCGTCATCCTCCTCCTCTCCCTCCAGCACCTTGGTGCCTCTGATCCGCACATGGCTGGAGGAGCACAGCGAGGACTTCAGGGACCCGCCGAACCACCCCTCACTGCGCCTGCTCTGCGTCAACCTCTGCCACCGCTTGGCTTTCCGTCGCCTGGCACGCACCGCGGAAACACTGCTCAAGAAGTTCCTGGAAGAAGGTCAGTAGCGTTCAGTCTCGCAACAGAAAGTTTTTCAGTCACTGAAATTAGGTTATACCTCACCTCATCATTCTGTTCGACGTGTTTTTGCCCGTGACCTTGCCCTACCTTTTCATGAACTGCTTATCTCGTGTTTCAGGTTTTTTCATTTTGCTGGGATAGACATACAACAGTTTATTAACCTGTGTCTCACTCTTAGATTGCACTAGTCTGCTTCAGTCTTCACCAATGGATAACAGCGCTTCTCAGCAGGAAGAGGAGGAATCAGAGAAGGAAATGCAGAAACAGGAGGCGACTCCAGACTTTATGGACTTCCCCGTGCGGGACGTGGCAGAGCAGCTGACGCGATTGGACTCCGTAAGTGTCAGTCGGACGTGTGACCCCCACCCCTTTTTCTTCTGGCCGCTTCGCGTAAATGACAACTCACGAAGCATCTCTCCTTTCCCTCCTCTCTATCTGTAGGAGCTTTTCGTCAAGGTGATCCCTTTCCAATGCCTGGGCTGTGTCTGGTCCCAGAGGGACAAGAAGGAGAGCCGCGGCGTAGCCCCGTCTGTCCGGGCCACCATCGCCCAGTTCAACGCCGTCACCAACCGGGTCATTACCTCCCTGTTGAGCCCTTCATCAGCGCCTACGAACCCGGTCTCCCCCTCCGCGGGTCTCAGCTCACCCTCCCCCCCACAAGCCAGCCCCGTCCTCAGGGCCAAGGTGATCGAGAGGTGGATCGCCGTCGCGCAGGTTAGCCACAACGCCGGACAGAATACTGATGCGTCTTCACCCGTCTACCGTTAGTAATGGGACATTTGTCACATAAAAATTGACATTTGTCACAATAAAATGAATAGAATAAATGTAAGTTCTGATGTGCTTCACTAGAGACGATGATCCCGGGTTTAACTGCTCTGTCCTGTTCTGCAGGAGTGCCGAGCACTGAAGAACTTCTCGTCTCTGAGGGCCATCCTGTCAGCCCTGCAGTCCAACGCTGTGTATCGCCTCAAGAAGACCTGGGCCGCTGTCAACAAGTGAGATGATGCTAGACCCTGGGCAATGACATGCCTTAGACTAAGGCCAGAGGAGCATGCTAGAACCTTCTCTGTTATTTCTGTTATCCCAAAGACATTCTGAGGTCAGGTGTATCACACCCAGATTAAAGTTCTGTACTGGAAGCTCATAATATAGAGTTTCTCCATTAAGGATGTGTTTTAGTCTAGGTTCATGAGTAGATTTAATCAGAGAAATGTACTAAAAATCTTACATCCTACAATAGATCGTGTGCATGTCCTTAAAACTGACAGTAGATTTTGTTTTAGGGATTGTATGGCTTGTTTCGACCAGCTGTGTGAGACGTTTCCAGATGAGAACTGTGTTCTGACAAGCAGAGAGATCCTGGTAGAGGTAAGAAACATAGAACTTTACAATTAAAGAACCATTAGCAAAAACCACAAACCACTAACCGTACGGTAAGAACTTAACTATCAACATTTGATGTAGTTTCATTTTTCCCCATTTACATTTAAGTCATTTAGCAGTTACTTTTATCCGATGAATAGGTACATTTCTAAGCTTTTTTTTTTTTTTTCCATACTGGCCTTGAAAGGTTGATGCGTGTCTACTGTATATACTGATACAGCATATCTAGCCATGTTCAAGTCTACACTTCTGCACCGAAGAGCTGTTCTGTTCTGCGGGTGGTTTATTTGACCACACATCTAGATTGTGGCAGTGATATCAGACAGCAATGCATTATATTCTGTTTCCTTCACTGGCTTTGTAAATGGCTGATATCAAAATGTAGCCTGTTTTTGATATCAGTTTTTTCAGGCTGTGCACATTGAGTCACGCACTGCTTTTGGCAAAAACACACCCTTCCAGGTAAACCAAACATCCACCCTAATAGGTGGAGCTGAAATGGTATGCCAACTCTGAAATAGGGTGTGCGCTAGTCATTACAGGTGATTAATTTGTACATCTCAGCTTTATCATGAATGGGAGTGGGGAACCCTATCAAAACCACCGCCGATCATGGCAACATTACATATTATGAACAGTTACATAACAACAGGAATGGCTTCTTTTCAAACTACCTGTTCGATCAAAACACTGTTCACACGAGGTGTGTGTGTGTGTGTGTGTGTGTGTGTGTGTGTGTGTGTGTGTGTGTGTGTGTGTGTGTGTGTGTGTGTGTGTGTGTGTGTGTGTGTGCGCGCGCGCACAATGGCCATTGTTTCCTGCTGCACGATATTCAAGTCGTGAAATGAATTAGTGTAATTGTTGTTTTGCTCTGAACGAGGACCTGTAATGTGTACAGTAAGCGATGTGACATGATCCTCTTGCCTCTTTGACGCCCCTAATGATCCCTAGTGACTCTTCTTCTCCGTAGGATGGCAGTCAGCCAGATGACAGCCCTGACGCCAGGCTGTGCCCCATGTCTAAACAGCTGGTAAGACCACTTCCTGTGTGTGATGTACTAGAGGGGTCCTTCCATCTGAACCCCCCCGCGATATTCATTAGCCACCCGCAAGCAGTCGTGCAAATCCAAGGGAAAACTGTGCTGATGTAATGTGGCTTCCTCATTGTTTGACCACGCACTGGTGTTCCACTGAAGCGGAAAGGGTCTGAAATGATTCTGTTATCTCAGCAAACACGTGTCTTCTTAAAGCCAAAATTAGAATGAACGAGGAACTTAAAAACAATGTTGGTTGCTGTTATTCTGGTTTACACTTCTGTCAGATAGTCCCTTGTAGCAAATTGCCAAACTTGCGGTGTCGTGTCCCAAATGGTGACTTTTTCAGTTTTGTAGGGTACTAACTTTTGGTCAAAAGTAGTGATGCAGTGGAAATGGAGTTCGCTTTGGGACGCCACAGCTGATAATCCGTAATATAGATCTCTATTTGCTTCGAGCTTCCTCATTTTTATTGTCACCCGCTTGTTCAGTGGAAACTCTTAAGCTCAAATTAGTCTTTCCATGACACTCAAAGGTGCGTTTTACAACGTTGGTGTCACGTAGACCCTTTAACACACTGGATCAACATGGGTCAGTGTCAGTGGGAATTAGGGTTGGTTAACGGTGATTTTATGCGTCTTTCCTGTCTAAAAATGCTGAATGTCACGCGTCCGTCTTAGTGTTTAAAACAGTGGTTCTCAACCAGAGGTACTAGGACCCCTGAGGGGACACCATATGCTTCAGGAAAGATGCATAAAACTCAGGACACCATATGCTTACTGGTAAAATGCCCTTCATGGGCTTCTTCTTGGGGTACTCTGTGTAGGGTAAAAGTCAGTAGGTGGTTTAGTGAGTGAAAAACCACTGGTCTAGAGCACCTTCCAATGGCTCCGGACAGAAATAGTTCAACACAGTGTGTATAGTGCCTGACCTCTGTGTCTGTGTTGTCCCCACAGAGCAGCATCGGTGGTGTGATTCCCTACCTGGGTACCTACCTGACGGTCCTCAACATGCTGGACACGGCTCTCACGGACCAAGTGGAGGTGAGCTTAACGCAAAGGGTCCCCGTGACCAGTCTGCACGCGTCATTGGCCCGGTGATAACCTCTTCGGATCACCGTGGGATCGATTTATTGGCGTTTCCACAAATTCATTACATTGCATTTCTCTGCGTTTGCAATTGTCTCGCCAGTTTCGGTCCTAAATGTTGTTTTGCTCTCAACCGGCAGGGTGGCCTGATCAACTTTGAGAAACGCAGAAGGGTAAGTGTCTCCCCCTAATGGCTCTTTCAACAAACTACAGCTATCTAAGTCCCATAGGTTACTGCACTGAACATAAATTTGAAATATTTAGTAATTTAGGAGAAACTCTTGCGCATTGGACAGATTGCTCAGCAGCAGCTTGGAACCAGCGACCTTTCGGGTCCGAGCCCAACGCTCTAACCCGTAGGCTGTGTGCAGTACAACCCTGTGATCCATGCCCTAACTGTGCTCCCTCCTTCCACCAGGAGTTTGACATCCTGTCTCAGATTACCCAGCTGCAGGCGTCCTGTTCCTGCTACAGGCTTCCAGTGGACCAGGCTGTCACAGCCTGGCTCCAGAACCACACCATGCTCAGTGACCAGGAGAGCTATGAGCTGTCCCGCGAGCTGGAGCCCCCGGTCGACCCGTGTCCCAACTCCCCCTCCTCCTGGAGCCACCGAATCCTCACCAAGAAGATTGTCTCGTAAGTCGGACTTCTGCACTGCCCTATCCTGGTTCTTCTACATCGTCCCGTGTGCCCCTCTGAAACATACCATCGTTGCTTTATTGAATAAAAGTAACTGGACATGTTTTGGGGCGTTTGAAGTGACTCCCTTTCCGTTTTTTGTCATGTGGTTGTAGGTTTCTGTCGGCGAGCGACGTCTCCGGCAGGAAGACCCATTCGGATCAGATCAGTGTGTCGTCATCTGGTTCCAGTGGTTCTGAGATGGAAGAGCTGTCATCGCCGCAGTCCCCCCCTCTCAGAGGCAAACTCAAGGTACGTAGAGACCAGGATCAGGCCACTGTATGTTTCTGTCATATTTGGCTTCAGTTTAGTGTTATGTTCAATTTCATTTGATCTCTTGAGTGTTTGAGCATGTCTGCCTTTGGCTGGGTTTTGCACCTTTGGGTCTACTCCGTTGC
This sequence comes from Esox masquinongy, assembly GCA_016801175.1. NCBI lineage: Eukaryota > Metazoa > Chordata > Actinopteri > Esociformes > Esocidae > Esox > Esox masquinongy. The sequence continues at coordinate 6,822 of JACXGI010016254.1, read as the reverse complement.
TCAGCGAAGCACAACAACTTATTTACAAGGAAACGACTTGTATTTGAATCTCGGCCTGGTGTTACGTGTTGGCGTAATGTTATGGATGTTTACATGTCCTCCGTCTCCTCCAGAATCTGTCGGCCTCCCTCCACAACGTCGCCGAGGACTTCTCCTCCGTCTCCCCCACGCCGTCCTCCTGCTCGTCCTCCTCCTCCTCCCAGCCCGATCTGTCCTCCTCCGTGACCACGAGCCCTGAATGCCGTTCCTCGTCATCCTCCTCCAACTCTTCCTCCTCGTGTTGCTCCTCCTCCTCTGCCTCCTTCTCCGCCCAGTCCTGGCAGCCTCTCTATAACAGACAAGCTGCAGACTCCTGCATTGTGAGGGTCAGCGTGGAGTGTGGCAACAATGGAAACGTCTATAAGAGCATTCTGGTGAGTGGGAGTCCGGACCAGTCGAGTCACAAATCCACGTGGGAGGACGGGGGGGGGGGTTCAGAACAAGCTGTCCGAAATTCGTGTCTCGGTCTGACTTTCTGTGTTGGTCCTGTTTAGCTGACGAGTCAGGACCACACACCCCGCGTAATCCAGAGGGCCCTGGAGAAACACCACCTGGAGACCGCGGCCTGTTCCGACTTCAGCCTGACTCAGCTGCTGGGTCAGGATAAAGGTGAGCGGGTGAGGGATTCGTCAGACTGCCCCGGGGGCTCATCCAGACGTTGCCTTCTTAAATGGGATTTGAGATTCCGAATGTACGAACGCACAGTTTATGTAGATATGTTTAGGATTGTTTCGCGTGCAGGGTGTAATGCAGTGTTCGTGTGTGTGTTTATTTTATTTTTTTATTTTTATTTTTTTTTTAAATCATATTATATATTGACCTTTGTCTATGGTTTTCAATCCCAACCAGAGTTCCCGATACCTGACAAGGCCAACGTGTTCTATGCCATGGCCACCTCGGCCAACTACGACTTTGTCCTCCGCCCCCGCTGGAGGAGTCACAGCAGAAACCTGGGCCCTTGCTCCAGCCCCGGGGCCCTGGCCAGGGGACGCCATGCCAAGTGACAGCCAGCGGCGACACTTCTGCCTGGAAAGAAGAACTACAGCTGATGACATACCACCACCACGGTTCTGGAACAGCAGTTCAACAGTTACCTGTGTAACGCACCTGCTCTTATCACTTTGAGCCTGTTGTCTGATGTACTGTGGGGATGCACATTCAACGCTAGGTTTGTCCCGGCCTGAGAACATCAGCTCTATGCATTATGGACAAGTGAGACGTCTGCCCCAGGAGGGAGTTGACTGGACGTTGGATGGTAGGTCGTTTTGATCGTTGCGTCAGGATTCATGGGTAACAAGGGATTGAAAGCGTGATGAGAGAGAGGTCCCCACGAGGTTTCGTGTTAAGAGGATAAGCACGTGGACGGAGTTTTCAGAGATTGAAACTGAACACTTCGTGACACTAAGGCATATCATGGCCTTATATCCACTTTTGCCGTGGATATCATTGGAAGACATGAGAAATCAACCACATGTTCATACTGATCATTTTATTTTATTTGTTCTTCTACAACCAGCTAATGTCAACAGATATGCTATAATTACCATAATACCATTATAACCAGCAGTCCAGACGCACTGTAACGGCTTCTTCTAAAACAGTCTAACGTATTACCTATCTTTCTATTATCACTCATTCATTTATTCGGATTATCAGCAATACACTTGTCAATGTGTCTACGTACTGGTAAACAAGGGAAGTGAAGGATGGAAATGTCCCCTGCCCACAGAGTCTAGCTAGTTATTTTCCATCAGATGGGAGTGTAGTCTCTTGTAAAGACATAGTCCGTTGGGTCCGATCCCCAAATCACAGGGCCCACACCTCCTGGGAAATGGTGCATACTGCAGAACAGGAGTTCATTGCTTGGGTACTTGAACAGGGTATGTGTTCTGTCTGCCTTAGGGCTCTAGTGATAGTACATGTGAAGGAGTGAGTGGCACGTGTGGATCTTAAACAGGAGACACAGCATTCCCTGAGCACATGAAACTCTTCGTCAATGAGATAGTAAAAATGTAAATATACAGAGAAAGACATATGGTAGATATGACAGTTAAGTTATTAGCACAATGTAAAGAATGTAGAATTTAGTTATTCTCAATGGTATGTTGCATTTCAGTGTTTCAGCTTTTAGAGCGGTGTTTTCTTTAACAGATAAGAAAGCCGTGTTTTTTAGTGTTTTTTGTCTTTGTCCTATTTAAGTGTCTAGTTTCTATAAAAGAGAGTCACTCCTATATAGTATTTGTTAATGTTATGCTTTAAATAGGTAGTTCGTATTAGGTATTTATACATTCTAAAAATAGAAGGTTCTTGAAGTATCCTTTGCTGTGAAACTGTGGGGGAACCCTTGTAAGTTCTTCAATGAACCATGTCAACTGGTGTTATATAGAATTATTTATACTTGTTACTCAAAGAACCAAATGAACAACCTATGCACTCAAATCTACCCCAAAAGTTTCTTCAAATGGTTCTTTGTGGAACCATTAAAAATGAGTTATTTGAAGAACCCTTTCAAAGGTTTCTTATAAGAACTTAATGGTTCCACAAAAGTTTCGATGTGAAGAACCCATAAAGGACCCTCCAAGAACCTTTTCATTTCAGAGCATATGAATCCCATGTCACTTAAGTGGCAGGAAAATGCACAATTTGTGTTGGGCTTAAAAATGAAGGAAAAATGACACGTAAAGTCAATCATTTGTATTGCATTTTGAATGCTGAATGAAGGATACCTGCATATGATTTCTATACAAGTAACTGCAGGCTCGCTGAAGAAATGCAGAAAAACAGAGCAGGTGGAGATTTCCCATTGGACAATATCTTGTAAGTCACCCAGTCGTGGTAGAAACATCCTGTTTAGTTTTGAGTGGGGAAGAGGGACTGTTGCATGTGTATATGGAGACACAGAATGTAATGGTGTAATTTAAGGTTAACTGATGTGCAGACGTGAAAGGCCGTGGTTGGATGGCGACACGTGTGTGTTAGTGTTATGGAATGTGGACCGTGTACAAGTCAAACTGGGCGAGAACCCAGAATGAGCATGAAAGGGATGGTTTGTGCTGCCTAACGTTAAGCTGAAAACCCCGTGTGTTTTACTGAGAGCCTCTAGGTAGTGTGTGCATGTGTGTGTGTGTGTGTGGTTTAAGCACTTTTCTTTCAATGTGACATGTTTTAAACTATTGAATATGAATTAATAAAGATTACTAATATACACTTATTTTGGTTTGGCTTTTATTTAAAATATAATTTGCAATACTAGTCAAAAGGTTGGATTCAATGATATTTCTTCGTTTTTAATTTCCACTAGAATAATTGTGAAATCATCAAAACTATGAAATAACACATGGAATCGTGAAGCAACCAAAAAAGTGTTTAAAAAATCAAATTACATTTATATTTTAGATTCTTCAAAGTAACCACCCTTTGCCTTGATGACAGCTTAGCACACTCTTGGTAATCTCTCAACCAGCTTCATAAGGTAGTCACCTGGAATGCGTTTCATGAAGGACCTGCTCCCTGTAGAAGTCAAGTGAGCAGCCCACTTCCAGAGCCAGCGCCTCAATCAGGCCTCCCCACAACAACTGCATCTGGTTCTGTGGTAGAATGGAGAACACATCGTCGTCTACATAAAACCCACTTCCTCTTCCATGTCAATGTTGTCATATCTGTGCTGTCTGTGGTGCCTGTTTTACTGCCTGGGATTTGCATTTAACTCGTTCAAACGCTGCTTTCCTGCTTTGCTGCTTAGTTGTCATTTCATCGAATTAGTTGGTTTGATGATAGGGTTGATATTTGAATTTCATTGGATGATTGGGGATGAATGGGTTCCAGGGCTCCTTTGTAATTTGAAACCTAGACATTTAAACCTAGACTTTTGGGTCCGGTTTTGCAGACTGAGATTAAGCCTAGCTTAGGACTCAAAAAACAAGTTCAATGGATTTTTATATAGAACTACATTTTTTAGTCCTAGACTAGGCTTAATCCATGTCTGCGAAACTGGCCCTTGAGGTTTACACTCCTTGATGGGGTTGGGAAAGGTCAAAGAGCATGTTAAACAAGTACATTCTTACAGCAAGTCTCTCTCTAGGCCCGACCAGCCAGACTAAGGTCATTCTCACTCTCCTAAGGGCGCTGAGAGATTCCCATGGCCATTGCCTATTTCCCTATGGCTAATTTCGAAGTAATTGTGTGGGCTGACCAATTCCGATGAAGTTCTGTTAGCTGGCCTTCAGGAAATGTCAGTTGTTTCTATAGAGGTTTTTGCTCTATAATTGGCTGATGGGAAATGTGTTACTCTAATGTTAAGCATTTTCATTGGCTAAGGCTAAAACGGGAACCAGGGCTTAAATTAAGGACATTTGTCGCCGGACAATGTGACCGGCTGCATTTTATTTTCCCAGAAATTTGAGAAATGTACGGGATGACTGCTTTGTATTTGTAGCCCGCATTTCGTTTCAATTGCATCGGGTTGTCTGACATTTTAGCAGAACATACCCACATTTGCCGCAGATCTTGGCCTGCTCAAAGTGAGATACTGCTGTTGGGGAAAAAAAACTGCCCGTAAAGCCATCTTTATTTGGTTTTAGAGAACGAATCCTGTCTCCCCGGCCTCACTAAATCGGGGTAATTAAGGCAATCTTTGTCCGTTTTGCCCAGTTAGGTTACACTTCACAGAAGTCCCTTGTGAGGCGTTGACGAGCAGTTCAGAAGTTTTGAAAACTGCAGTCGATTTTTTTCTTCTGGACAATTTGGCCGCGACCAATAATTTTACTGCCTTTTATTTACTTTCTATAGCTGGCTAACGGCAGCCCTAAATTGAAAGTTATTTTACCTAATGGTTTGGGTGTTTTAAAGGTTATTGTACCAATGGATTTATTTTATTATAGTTTCACTTTTGACAGACCATTAATTACATTGTTGTTGCTGTAAAGTCTGAATTTATCCTGTGTTTGAGTGCTTTTGTATTAGACACAACATTGAGGTGACAGTCTCTCAGTTATGTATTTGTACTTCTGAAATAGTATTTGTTAACAAACGTATGCAGTGGTGGGTGAGTACATCAGAGAAATTGAATAGGGCTGTTCTCTCTCTAGCCACACGGTGGCAGTCTTGGTGGCAACTTTACAGTCTGTTAAGCAACTGACCGTAAACCCACCTGCCCATCTGCTGACTGCAGTATGTATTTCAACCACTAGGGCTCAGAAGAGCCTCCTGATATTGGTAGTGGAGACAAAGAACAATAACGAGTAGGTAAGAATGCGATAATCCCCTATCAAGTATCAACAGACCGTTGGAATGTGCATCCATAGAATAGCCTGCACGCTCTGTACAGCTGCGTCGTCGCACATTAAAACGTGTTGTCCTGTCGCAGCGTTACCGTAGTGTTGCTTTGCACCGCAGACCATAAAAACACAGGTCTCACAAGCCTGTCAGGGAATTACAAGAGGCATCTAACCCCCCCGTGTTCAGCACTATCTGTTCTGTTCACGTAGAGAACGGACTGAAACAGGACTGGTCTGGTTTCAATGAACCTTATTGTCAATACAGATCTCACTGTAGGCTTGCAACTCACAAGTAATACAACAACCGCATGAAAAATAAAAGCACAGTAATATAACATATAAACCTGTTAGTTGACATGTCAGTATTCCACAAGGTAGACCATAATAACACGTCCAAAAAGGTAAGTTTAACCCATGATGCCGGGGGGAGGAGAAGGAACAATAGAACGACATCCGTCTAACGTACTTCCTCCTCTCTCCTTTGACCCCCTCGTCATTAATACGAAGCGGAGAGGTCAAAGGTCAAAGCGACAGACGCTCGTGTGAGGCGGCGTAGATAGAAATAAACTCAGCGATCCTCTGTAAGGGCTGAGCGATTACACACCACCTTCCTAATGATCAACCCCAAATGAGAGGCTGCCTTATCCAGCTCATTCCCCCTCTGTCGACCGCTGTCTCGCCACTGCACCACTCAAAAGGTTGTGACCCTGTCTAGCTCTCTGTGTGTGTGTGTGTGTGTGTGTGTTTGAAAGGCAAACCCTCTCTCTGTGACCGGTGGTGTCGTGGCCTTCACAGATCCCGATCACTGTGCCCTTCAGGGTGACCTCTGACCTTGTCTTATGTGCATGTGTCTGGCCAGGCTCCTGACCTCTGGCCTGTCTGCGGGGGTTACGGCCGTAGCCGACGTAGCGGTTTAGGGCCTTCGTTTAAATTTGCCGCTCAGTCAGTTTACCTGGTGAAATAAAGGTTTATAGAAAAGGACAGCACAGACACGGTGGTCTTAATGGGCCTTAATTGGCAACACACAGCTGCCAATGGAGTGATAGAGCAACCTTTTTTTGGATCAAAGGGCGAGACCCTGGGGACACTTCAACACCAGCTTCACATTTACAAATTGGCTGAAATGTTCGAAGCCAAGTGCATTGTGCTTCTCCTGGGTAGGAAACCGTGCGCTGTGTTCAGGCACGAGAAATCTGTGTTTTTTCGGCCAAACACGAGCTCTGCATTTAGGGACAAGAAAACATTGTTAACATGTGACCTCTGCGTTTCGGTATATGTTGAAAGTATGTTGTGTCGTATGTGGTGTACATTATCCTGTGAGTAGTGTGTGGTATTATGTGCAGTGTACATTATCCTATGGAGAGCGTGTAGTATTATGTGTAGTCTACATTATCCTATGAAGAGAGCAAGTCTACAGAACGGAGTGTGGTTCAGTGTTTATGTAGCTGGCAGACTGTGTGTGTGTGTGTGTGTGTGTGTGTGTGTGTGTGTGTGTGTGTGTGTGTGT
>JACXGI010016253.1:0-16164 GCA_016801175.1 Esox masquinongy | reverse complement strand
ACCCTACAGCCCAACCCCTAGCTACCCTACACAGACTTCATATTTTAAAGAAAAATGTGACACCTAAACCATAGGCACATAGGCAATATTATCCAATGGGATTATCTGTTTAACTGTTGTCCCGCCCATGATGTGTTGTCAATCAATGTATCTTAAAATACTTCTTACAGCGAATCAGCGCTCCTAAACCGTGTTGAATAGACTTAATTTGTCACTACGGATGTGGGATTAAGCAGTTAGTAACATGATAAAAAACGGATTGCTTTTCGAAAATAAATGTGTTTTTTTTTCTGATTTGAGCCCGAATGAAACGCTCTATTTCCCATATCTGAGCAAATAGTTGAGTAGGCTAATCATAATCCTAACACAAAGCTTTTATATAAACTGAAAGCTATTGGTCTATGGAAACGAGATTAAATTAGTATAATCTTTTAGTGTCATTCAATTTGTTAGGGACCCATTTTTTCTGATGCAAAAGGTGAGACTTAACCACCTTTTGGTTCTTAACCATAACCGTTAAGAAAGGTAAAAAAATCAAACGATAAAGAAAAGATAGAACGGAAATGTGACGCTATTGTCTGAGATATTAATTTAGGTAGTAAGGATCTAATTAAGATTCCCTGCAACCAGGCTACCAAAAGAAGCCTGGTTACACAAAACACCAACATGACATAATACAGAATAGTAGTCTACAGTACAAAGACCGAACTAACCACATTTAAAATCAATTTTGCTCTAATCGGATCTTGAAGGCAAAAACACCAGACATAATTAATAACATTAATAACAACAAATTGGATGACAAAGCGCAGCAAGAATTTAGATGCTAAAGAGACTGAGACGAATCAGATAAGCCAGGAATACAATGTTACCTAAGTATAAAAACAAATACAAAATTTAAGTGAAACTTGCAGGAAAGTAGAACTTCATCAATTTGAGATAAACTACTCTACACTGTGTTCCATATATATTTTTGTATATATTCAATTACTTCGCCAACTCTTGATGCAGTGAATTAATCTGCACTTAAATTAACTGCTAGATAAATTTCATTTATAAAAGTGCTGCATATTATTCTAATTTTGTAAGTGGATGCTTTTTAAGAGCAGCCTAATCCCATCAACAGAATGTCTGGCCATAACCTTTTTCAAATCTGGACCCGGTAGGAATATAACTATGGTTGATTGGTCATGCAACCAGATTGGTTTTAAGAGCTATAGCAACATTTCTTTATGCATCATATCTACTAAGCCTTTACATTATGTCCTAGTCAGTTGCTTGGCCCTGGATGTTATGTATAGATTACGATGAAGGAAGGGGTTGGGTGGAGACTAAGTCCCAATCCATAACTACAAGACATTTCTAACATGCTAATTAAGGATAACTTAAAATAACTTACATGAACCCCATCACACGTCTTTATTACATTTTATGCTGAGCAACCACACACACAATGTTTAAGTTTATTCTTTTTTACTGGTGAAATTAACAAATTGGTTGTGCCAAGAGGCCCCCAGTAGTCTAGCACACCTAAGCTAGTTCAATTTCTGGCCCATCGCCAACTCCATAGTCTACACAACTTGCCCTCCCCCATGTGGTTATCTTTAGCCTACATTTAAGAAAAACAACCCGACGAAGGTAGTTCTTTTGTTGACCGCCGAAAAATTCTATTAGTTCATATCACATAAACAACTATAGTGAATACTGACAGAAAATATTTTTTCCTACAGACGGATAATAGGTGACAAAATGGTTGACTAACATATTTACGCAAAGCCGTGCTGCATGCACCCTTCATTCGTTCTTTCTTTGTCTCAAGAGACATTACACTTCAACCATTTTACCAGCCAAACGGGTTAGCTACAATATGCTCTCAAAAGAAGAAAAAGAGCTGATTGCTCAAATATGGGAGAAAATGATTCCAGTTGCTCCCGAAATCGGATCTGAATCCCTTCATAGGTAGGTCTACATTAATTGTGATGAACGGAAAGGCAAAAACATCTGTAAGCTACTTCAATTATTTTCTGGTAGACGCAGTTCGTGACAAGTACATTTTCGTCGCAAAAAAATTAGCCTATTTGTTAGACTTCCGAAAAACGTATTTAGTGGAAAGTGTAATAAGGAAAACAACAAAATGTTGTAGGCTATTGTTATTTGTTTGTGGAAATGTTATTTAATATAATTAACTATAATATATAGGCTACAATCAAATTGGTTCATTGTCTGTGGGTTTACTCAAAGTTTGTGGGAATGAAGTCAGCAACAGTGATCTCTCTTGGAACAACACAAATATGATGTATACAGGATGATGACAACTTTTCCCGGAACGAAGACATACTTTTCCCACCTCGACATCAGACCCCGGTCCCCGCAAATGCTGTCCCACGGTAAGAAGATTGTTCTCGCGATAGCGGAGTGTTCCAAAGACATCAGCTCGATGATGGTTACCCTGGCACCGCTACAAACGATGCATGCCTACAAACTCAAAATAGACCCCTGCAACTTTAAGGTGATTCCCCTACTTCTCTTTGGTTAACTGTTCAATCATAGCCATATGCATCCGTAACACTATTTCTGTATCATTTTCTGGAACAATTACTTACAGTGGCCCAATGATGGCTCTTCATTCCTGAAGTGTGCACTTGTCCATTCTCCAGAAATGTAAATTCATTAGAATACATTATTTTAGGCGTATTTTTGGCATAGACTGGGAGATTACAACATATTTCTTTTAAATAAGATTTTATCAATCCATGAAGTGGAAGTGTGTTATTGGGGCAGTCCATTTGCTTTCCATCCGTAGATATCTCAATCAAGGCCCTGCTCTGTGCAGTTTGTTATTTTAAACTTTATTATTCTGTTTTTTTTTCTCTCACAGCATCTCTCTCACTGTTTAATCGTGACTTTGGCGGCTCACATGGGCAATGACTTCGACCCAGTTGCGCATGCGGCCATGGACAAGTTCCTTTCTGCTTTCGCAGCAGTCCTGGCGGAGAAATACCGATGAGCATAATATATGCCGATGAGCGTAATATATATATATATATATATATGTATAGCCTCATATAGTATTTCATTTGTGTGTTTTTCTTTTGTAATAAAACGTGAAAAATCCCTTTTGCGTTTTCTTGCGTAATTTAAGCAAGCAAGTTTATTTATATAGCACAATTCATACATCGAAGCAATTCAATGTGCTTTACAAAGAAAAATAAAATAAAAAATATACAAAAATACAATAACATAAAAACAAATACTCAAATTAAAACATCAAAACAAATGAAAACAGCATCATAATAAAAATACAATAAGAAAACATATAAAGATTAAAAAAAGATTAAAAATTTAACGGTGACTTCTTCACCAAGCTGGTTGAGAGAATGTGCAACGCAGTCATCAAGGCAAAGGATGGCTACAAAATAAATGCATTTTGATTTTATTAACACTTTTTAGGTTACATGATTCCATATGCTATTTCAATGCTTTAATGTCTTCACTACTATTCTACAAGGAGGAAATTAGTAAAAATAAAGAAATACTCTTGAATGTTTAGGGCTGTCCAAACTTTTGACTGGTACTGTATATATACACACATTAAGAACAAGTCACAACAGTGAAATGGTCAGATAGTCATGCTTTAAAATGCCCAATAGACACCAGAACGTTCAATTGTTTCATTTTGATTTTGGGGTGTATACTAGCCTACAATGCAGATATAAATGTTAGCGGGTAGCATTTGTAAACTGTTGAGTTCAAACTCAGAATTAAAGGTCACATGATGTGGCTTTCAACTTTCTTCAGTTAGGCTACTGTACCACCAACCGACTTTTGCTATGCCTGGACTGCCCCTGAAGTACGCCCTCATGTGCATTTACCAGCAAAATTATGGTGTCATCTCAAGTACTCCCTCTGGGTAAGCCAAGTACCCCAGGGGTACTAAAAGCCCTGGTCGGGAGCCACTGCTCTAGAACGAACCAACCCAAAGCTAAGTAATTTACCCTGAATTAAATTACTGAGGGCGCGAGGTAATAACCAATTAAATCTGACTATGGAATACCTCGCGCAAAAGCTATAGGTGATCTTCCTTAGGTAGCTTCGTCATGGTGTTAAAAAGAACAAGTGGTTAAATATGATTCTTAATCAAATTGATTTTCATTGAGTAAATTTTTTTGTTAAAAGTTATTACACATTTATCCACGAGAAGATGCATTTGAAACATAATAAAAAGTAAAACGTTTGCGTGATTATTAGCCTATTGAACTGCTGGCTGGAGCAGTGGTGTGAATGCCCCAACAGCGGGGGGGCTGTGAATGCCTTCACCTGCTTTTCACCGGGTGACTCTGGTGTGACCCGCTATACGGCTAGGATAAGGCAGATATATTGATATCCAGAGTACATATTTACTGTGGGTCACCACCACACGATCACACATAATAACATTTGAAGGGATCTTTGTAGTTCCATAAAGAAAATTGTGTAGCCTACATTATAACAACGGGTGCTGTGTAAAAACTAGGTGTCATTACACGTAGCCAACAGTTTCACCAACCTACTATCTTCACCACATTTTAGTTAAATGCATATGCCAACGTCAGTTGATATATGAATTCCTGCTATTAACATTTATGGAGAACAAATGCGTTTCAAAGCTAATCACGGCTGCCAGTCAGCATTTATGATCCACTCTTCCCGCTAGCCAGCTGACAAGCCACATTGAATGAAGTCGCGTGTAAGTGGACCCGGTATAGAATACTCTGCTAACTGATGTAGCTAAACCACCAACCCAAGCACACACTCTCCTGCAGACAATTATTGTACCACGTAATATTATGAACATGGGACAATTAGCAAAATGTGACACTTAAGCATATTCATGTAAATCTTTACGTGTCCCACTTTCACGATACTAAAAAGTGACCAGTTTACAGGAGCTGATTATATTGGGGGTAGCCTACTCTGGCTATGTGTCATCTGAGGATGCGTGCAACAAAAGTTTAACATTCTACAATTTCCGTCCGTCGCTCACGCATGCACCAAACTGCTTCTGCAATGCAATTATGCAAGGCAAACGCAGAGTTTTTTGAGAATTAAAGTATTAATTAGGCTAATGTATGTCTGATGTACCAAAACGCAATACGCTTTGTGATTCAACTATAGGCGGAAATCCAGGGGGGGACAGGGGGGACATGACCCCCCCAACCTGGGGAAAACTATGATTTGTCCCCCCCAGTTTATAAATGTAAACATAACTATGTAATTTCAGTAATAGTAATAAGACGCAATGAAAGCACTTGTGCTGAATATAGACACTTAATAGACACTTTAAGTTTCAAAACATTGCGACACCCCCGCCCTTTGCCTCACAGTGGTTTGATCCATTCACAGTGGTTTGATCCCCAGCACTCAGCAGTGGCGCATGGTGAAGGTACGGTTCATGTGTGGGAATCTGACTTTCAGTAAGTAGTTCAAACAAAGGATATGTTCCACATTTCTTTACTTCTACCACTCAATGCAAAACAAACATTTCTAACCGTCACCAGCCTTCATTTTCTCTACATTGAAATACAGGTCACTCGTTATCTTAGCTAGCAGTTAGCTGATGTTTGCTAGCAAGCTACCGTAACATCAACCGACTTTTGCAGCTGTTTGAATTCGAGTCAATGAGAGAAGCTTGCAATGCAGTGTATGTAGTGTTCCTTAGCTGTCAAGGTGACAGTGTTCGTATCTACCGTCTGAAAAGCACTCAGTGCACGTAACTAATGTGAGGCTAATCCAGTAAATTTGTTTTATGTTGGTAGGGTTCACACACAAAAGCTCAATTTGCAGAGCTACAGTAGCAAGCAAACCGATGGTGCAAACGAAAACAGTATTACAGCACTACTTTTGGTGTCCCCCTCAAAAATTGCTCTTGAGAAAATTTTATGTAATTGTCCCCTCCAAACTTGATATCAGATTTTCGCCCCTGGATTCAACATTATGTAACTTACGTTAGGTAATGTAGAAGACGCTCTTATCTAGAACAACTTATTGTTGTGGATGCATATATCTTAATACTTCATTTTAGGAATGGCAGGCCGCAGGAATCGAACCCACAAGTCGTGTGTCGTAGGCACCATGCTTTACCAACTGAACAAAATCAGAATCTCTGTTTGCGTCTGGTAAACAACTTTTACATTAACGTACATCGGGGAACCAGCTCGCCTCAAAGTGCACAATTCGCAGGCAGTAGTCTATAAGCCACGCCCAATAAGATATGAGCCAAGCGAAAAACCTTTTTGTATATCCCTTGGGTTTCGGCAACAATACAAAAGCTGACCTGGTACAGCGTACTGCAGTTCAGAGCCTTGGTGCTGTCCACCATCTAGGTGCTGAAATCGCCTACATCAAACTTGACCTGGGGCCTTCGGAGCGCTGTTCCAGATGCTGAAATGACTAGATGGATTTAACATCCATCACCACCTACATCCAGATAAACATTATGCCTTTTCATGCATTTTGTATCATATACAAACTTTCGCGTCATCAAACATTTAACAATTGTTATGTTATATATTACCATTGGGTTTGTTTCAAACTGAGACATCTAGAGTAGTGCAATGTAAACAAATGTTTAAATGTTGGAGAGAGTCAAACGTTTTTTTTAAATGGCACTTCAAGTTTGCTGCCACATACATAACATCTTCAGAAAAGAAAGTTACATGAGATTTCCTCATATCACGATATCAGATGCTGATGTGAAGACATTTCCATAGGAAGTCACACAGTTTATCCTTTCATAGACATCCTGTGCATTGAGGCCCAACTTGTGACTAGTAATCATATAGAAATGTGTTTTCCATAAGTAATATACCTTGGGGGGGTCCATCGTGTGACTAGGAGACTCTTCTCTCTCCCCTCAATGTATGCCAGATGTTCTGGACATCCTGTTATGACCACTCTATAAAAGTGAACTGATTCTCTTTGTCCAGAGTCTGTCGAGCCAACCATGGTCACAGACACTGCTTGAATAATACCAGCTCTATAGCTAATAAATATATGCATCAACCCTACAATCAAGACCTTGTCATTTTCTTCTCACACCTTGAGTTTCCTAAATCTACAAAATACTCTTCATTTCAGATGTTCATTCATTTTGGTGGAAAAGTTGGTTGTCTTTGTTCTCCCCATTTGCTAATGTCCCTACTCAAACCATTATAAAAGAATAACTTTTTGTGAGGGGGTAAAACAAAAACAACCTATGTAATGAAGTATGAGGAGATATGAGGACAACCTAAGTAAGGTGAGGAGACTTTGATGGCCATTGCAAAAGGTTGATTCTATGGTCAGTTAAACTACTTTCTGCTATATTTGAAGGTATGCTTTAGATTGTAGTCCTGCTGGGAGATCCAACATTGACGCAGTTTAAGCCTCCTGTCAGAGGCTGACAGGTTGTGGACAAAAATCTCTTGGTACTTGAGAGTCCATGTTGCAATGTATCCTAACAATGCCCCCGGGGCCTTTGGAAGTAAAACAGCCCCACAACATCACAGATCCACTGCCATACTTCACCTAGGGGATTAGGTTATTTTCAGCACAACCATGACTCTTTTTTTACACCACATCCACCTCTGGTGGGTTTGAGTTCCACAACAACAAACCTGTTTTAATGTGTTATGTCTCTGTATGTAAATGTGCTCATTGTTCATCAAATAGACAATGCATTTGTTATTTTCTTTCACATTAACGATAATGAAAAATATATATTATTGATTTAAATGAATGGTACCAAATGTAAAATATCAGATAGAAGAAGCATATTGTGCATACAAGGCCATGGCCACCCTTGCCACTGCTTGGCTGCACCAGTGACTGTATATAGAGTACAAATTCATATTTCTTAGACGTCTGTCTCACCAATTGATCATGTAGGTTTTATTGCACGGGGGGGTTACCTCCACCACAAATTACATCTATGAACTGTATGACTTTTGCCACTGGCCGTTTTAACATCTTATTAGCCAGTAATAGGCTTACTAGTATCTACTTACTACTTGGAATAGTCATTGCTAGCAAGACTGAAGATGAACTTTTCCCTGCCAAAGCTATTTCATTTCATGGCACAAAAACATTCATTTTTCTTACATTCGTGAATGACATTGATACAATAACTATCAATATAGGTGACGATAGCTGACTTTTTCGTCAAGTGAAAAGACGAGAGAATCGTGGAAACCCTACTCTTTTACTGCCCAAGGGGTTTTGATCTATCCTATATCCTTTTGCCCCCAAAAGCATGCACGGATGCGGACTTCGACAATCCACCAGAAATAGTCGCAATACTGTATAACCGTGAAGTTTTAGTTTTGTAGCAACCCGGGTGTTGAAACATAGCTACTGAATGTTGTAGCCAGCTAGGTTTTTGTCGATCCTGACCCAAAAAGCGTGCACAGATTCATACTTTGAAAATCCACCAGAAACAGTCGTAATGCAACCATAAACAGTTTTATTTTAGGCTTACTATAACGTAGATACTGAAAGTTATACCCAGGGAAGTTTTTGTCTATCTGGAACAAATCCTAATGCATTTATTTCAACTGTGAGGAGATTCGAACCCTGAACCTATAGGTCACAGGCCCGCATATCTAACCACTACGCTATTTAACAAGGGTCAGTCAGGCAGTCAGTCAGTAAAAGACATTCACTCTTGGCCGGCTCCTTACGCGGTCCGGCAAAAACATTGACGGACAGAAAAACAAAAACACTTTCCTCCCTGGTCGAATTTTAAACATTTCCAATTACTAAAAATTCAACAAATCCATAAACATTCAAACAGAAAGAGAAGACAATAGGTTTGTCAGTTTCACAATGAAGCAAGACAGACAGAGCTGCGTTGTCCAGCACAACAAAAATTCAATAAAAAAAGGGTATAACGTTGTGAATCTGCCACAAGAGGGCAGTGTTCACTGTGTTTTTTTTTCTGGCTGTGATCAACATACTGTACACGTTGGCAGAAAACCTAAGTGCTACATATACTATTTCCACAGATTAACCTAGAACAATTTCACTTAGGCTTTATTCATCTACGCTATTCCCTATTTCTCTATGATTCCTAACTCTCGTCCATCACTCTCAGTGTAGGATGCTCTGCCTTTATACCCTTCCGTCTTGCCCAGTATTCATGAGCTAGCTTAACTGTTCTTAGAGATAAATACATTTCTTCAGTGTCTTTAAGGAATTTAGCATGAGCTCTTATCCTGAACAACTTACATTAGAGAGGGAATACTTTGTCCCCTGTGGGAATCAAATTGGCAACCCGGGTGTTGAAATGTTCATTGGGGCACATTGTCTCAATAAATATAAGATGTCAGAGACATGGCCGAGGCCAAGAAGGCTGAAACACGACCACCGCTGAATAATATTCACAAGCTGAAGTGTCAAGATTGGGCAAAGAAATACCTGAAGACATAATGAGGTAGTTGTGCCTTTTCGGCTTGAAGATGGACTGAAACTCCCGAATCTACTGCCAGTTTCTGGAAGATACTATCTTCAAGCAGTGGTACAGGAAGAAGTGCTCAGCATTCAAGAAGGCCATGATCTTTATGCAGGACAATGCTCCATCACATGCATCCAAGTACTCCACTGCCTTGCTAGCCAGCAAGGGCCTCAAAGATGCTCGAATAATGACCTGGCCCGCTTCCTCATCTGACTTAAAAACTATTGAGAACTTATGGGCCATTCTCAAACTTGAGATTTATAGTCAGGGAAGACAATACACCTCTTTGAACAGCATTTGGGAGGCTGTGGTTGCCGCTTCAGTGCAAATTGATCATGAACAGATCAAGAAACTGACAGACTCCATGGATGGAAGGCTCATGGCAGTTATTGACAAAAGAAGGGTGGCTATATTGGTCGCTGAATATTTTTGAAAGGCCAGAAATGTTATTTAATTTTAATTATGTGTCACTTATTTGTTGCACTTAATCTAAAATTTGAGAATAAACAAGTGAGTTGGGAGAAATTATTTTTGTAATTTAGTTGCCTAATAATTCTGCACACTAATAGTTGGCTAATTATTGTGCACACTTATATATTCCCCTGAGAAAGACAAAACCCACTTTTCCTTTGTTAAACACTCACGTTTGGGATTGACTGAGAGTATTGTGTTTGTTCAACAATCAAATTAATCTTGTGGAATTCAATTTGCCTAATAATTATGCATGCAGCGTAATGCGTGATTGACTATGGTAAGTCTACCTGAGTTGAGCTGTTCTTGATCAAGGTCACTATATCAGCATCTCTAATTTAAATGGAAGAGCACTGACTTGATAAACAACTCAACACTTTCTATATGAAAAAATGTTGACAGTTGAGACTGTGTTAAGTCAGGGATGCATGGAGAATGTGAAGATATATATGCATGCCAGTTGAAATGTTTTTTTTTTTACCTAAACTGTCTAAATCTGGGATGCAGGGAAAATGTGAAAACAGCATTTTTGTTTGTTAATATTATCAATACATGTATGTACTGTATGCCTGTTATAATGTGGAGTTATCATGACCTATCGTGTAAAAACATAATAGATCAAACTATGAATGTTTTCCACCAAAGAACAATCAACCATATCATGAATGACTGATTGATGGACTGAGTGCATGACACATGGTGAGAGGTTTATATGTAATGTATTTACACAAATTAGATTTACAGTTTATTACAGTTCAAAACAACAGTTCAACAACATGTGAAATATAAAAGGTATGCAGCTACATAGGGAAAAACAATATTTTGGTATATAATTACATTGTTTCTAAAAAAAAAAAAAAAGCATGGCAAAAAACTTGTAAAAAAAACTCCACCCTGTCTCGAAGAGAACCCTGTCACTTCAGTACAAGACGAGTCTTCTGGTCCCCCAACATCAACCTGTGCAGAAAACATGCAATAATAGTGAAACCAAATAGTACAATGTTATTAAGCAATATCCTCCAACTGTATATTGTACAATCACCACGGGCTGGAAACATGTGAGAATGCTTTGACATGCTAGTGCCCTTTACAGGCGTGTTTTTGTGTGCTAGTCCCCTTTACAACGTGTTTTTGTGTGGCCGGCACGTCAATAGTGCCGTGTGTCAAAAAAAAAGAACCCAATAAATGAAGCCAAATACACCATCATGAAATATCACAACCAATCCGCATGACAATCCAAATACCACTATTAACATAATCCAGTAAAGGCTGTCACCTACCTGACCAAGCTGCCAGTGATAATGGCCCCTGCCACTGGTCCCACCCAGTAGATCCAGTGGTATTCCCAGTAGTTTGCTGCCACTGCAGGACCAAATGCTCGTGCCGGATTCATACATCCTCCAGATATTGACCCTCTGAAAGCCCAACGGGACAAACACATGCTTACTGCATTGATCAAATAATGCATTCCATCCGATCAATATGAGTACTAATTGAATGAATTGTTATCAGGCAGGCAGTGATGTCCTCTTTATTTCTGCTCTGTGATTTCTTGTCATTGTCGATAACAACAAATGGCACAGCAGAAAAAGTATTCGAACAAATCTGCTGCTAACCTCAATATACCCTGTATAATGACTGTCAAAAGGCCCCTGAAGACCATCATTGACCAGCCTACAAACCCAAAACAAATTGCCTTTCAATAGTCCAATGTGCTTTTAACATTCTAATTTAATCTCCTTCTTCCTAAGAACAACACACATCTGAATATGGGCCGAGTAAACAACTGCCATGGTTGTTGTGATGATTAAAAAAAATCGGACATTCTTGGTCTCTGCTCTTGATCAATATCCCTCTGTGTAACATCACACAATGTGGAATCAGTTCAGCCAGACCATTTCCATTTTTACCCCGTCAGTGCATTACACAGGCCCCCAGGCCTTCCAAGTCATCTATTGACATACCCAGGTCTCCATTTATTTGCCCAGCCTAGCCCTTACCCAGCCAGTATGTTAGCAGTCACTGTCAGCCCAATGCAAAGTGGGGCCAGCGGAGTGCGCGTCCTGACGTTGACGGCCGCCATACAGACCACCAGAGACAGGAAGAGGGTCATGACCATCTCCGCTACGGTGGCACGGCCGACGGCTTCACCGGTTTCAACAATGTTAAATGCTCCCCCTTCTGCACTGGCATAGCTGTTGTTGGAGAAGATTGCCTGTGGAATATCACAACATGTGCCTGTAATTACAATGTGATCGCGTTGGATGATTTGTTATATGAAATATGAAAAAAATATGAATGGATTCAACATGGATCTGAATATTTTTAATATCTAAACTGGATGAAGAGCATAGCCTACACCATTCACAACAAAACGGCATATGGAGACTAGTTCTCACACAAGTTTGTTTGCTATGATCTCACAGTTCCATGTAGGTAACCTCCAACATAAAGCGAACCCCATCATAACATAATAGTGTGCTGAGCTAGAAAACGGTGCCAAAACATCTTCCCCCACACCTTGTCGTAGATCCTACAAGTGTCTGGAAATAGATTGGAGGGATGCAACATGATTCTTTCAATAGGAATTCCAGAATTTGGTACGTTTATGCACGGCCCCATAATGTTTTATGGGGGCCGAGCCCACAGCGACTGCTAAAACTTCAGCATGTTGACCAGTCCTTGTCACTTAAACCTCTGCCAGCTGTTCCCCAAAGGTCCACCCTCATTAAAAAAATTCTGTTTTAGATTTGTCCTTTCATTTCTGTGCTCCTAGTTTTGGTTGTATGGTGGCAGTGTTTTAGCCAAATAGCTACAGTACTGTAGTTAGACAAATTTATTGGTTAAATTTGAACACTTTTTAAGCTGCACTATGAAGGATTTGTTTCAGCAAAAAAAAACAATTACAGCATTTTGCAATTACTCACCCGTCAGAAAGCGGTTCCGCACCAATGCCCGATAGAGAATCACGTTCCGAATAAAAATATGAAAAATGGAATTACCTGTACCGAAAAAGTTCGACAACGTTCTTCTTAGCCTTGCTAACGTTACCTTACGGTTCCTGGTAGCTAGCTACAGAGAGTTGGTCTAAGTCTTCTTTCGCTTTGCCGTTTTCGTAGTGTATGCTGTAGTAGACAAAAGAGGAACTGACTGTCGTCCTGGTCTCTAGCTGCCATTATAGTTTCTTACGGTAAGCAAACTTCGCTCCTTACGGCATACTTATGCTATATGTAATATCATCCAAGTAAGCGTTCACAAAATAACCCAAGGAGGAAAGCCTGCCTCGCAGAAGGCGATTGGCTGGAACGGGATTGGCTGGGAAGTAGCGGCGTGCTCCAGAAATGATTGAATGACATTCCACTAGCACTTTTATACTGAATAAATCCTACCTAGTGCAGCTTTAACAAAGTTATGTTGGTGTTAGGATATCACTCTGATTGGCTGTTGCTAGAACAAACCATTTTTACAGAAAAAGGTTTAATCATAATGCTGTATAAAAAAAGCAGCAAAGAGTAAAAAACATTGTTGGTGTTAGGGTATCACTCTGTTTGGCTGTTGGTAGAACAAACCATTTTTACAGAAAAAGGTTTAATCATAATGCTGTATAAAAAAAGCAGCAAAGAATAAAAAACATGAATCCCTTCATCAATGCAGTTCTTCTGTTTGTAACTGTTAACCTTCTCGATAGTACTGAATACTAACATTGACTGACAAATTAATAATTATATTTAAACCAACCAAATGCCCCCCCCCAGGCCTGGGCCCGGGACAACGTTCACGGTTATCCCCCCCGTCGGCGTCACTGATAGGGATCATCACTGTGTGTCCCAGTCTTATTAGTTTTACATGTGAAGGAACAGAGCCAGATCCTCTCAAGGAACTGAGGTAAAACAGCCTTGCTCTCAGGACTTTGTGCATCCTCTCACTGCAGGTATAACAGCACTGAGCTTTTGGCTATATTTTTCAGGAGATTGGAAAAGATATTAAGACCATTTTCCCATACATAATCTTTCCAGATCCCTAATATGTTCTAGTGCTTATTGACTGCAAACTTAAGTTTAAACAACAGGTTTTTGCTCCTCCATTGCAAATTGTAAATTCTTTGGTAAATTAACTATTTGTTTGTGGAATATTGTGTGCTTGGGGTCATTGATGTACAGTAAGATTCACTTGCGGACAGGTTTCAGTTTCCTGACAGAGACAGTTTTTTGGCAGAAATATTCTACTGCAGGGTAAAGTTCATAATGCCATTGACCTTAACAACAATGGCTCAGGACCAGTGGAAGCCAAATATGACATCAAAGATCCACCACCAAAATTGCACTCCTGTCTACTCACACCAGTGAGATTGAAGTTGAAATGAGAGTGCAAATGAAATGCATATAACATGTCTTTAGCACCCTCACCTGAATGTTCCTTCTGTTCACTAAATATTAAAACATATACGTAATGTGGAATTTTCCTCAGGTTTGCTGCTTTCATTATCACAACTTGGTCATGTGTTGATAATTCCGTTATTATTTGTAAAATGGTTGAGTATATACTAATAAACAATGAATCAAAAACTGTAGGTTAGCCCACATTGAAGTACTTCTTTATTCGCAACAGACAGTGTACTCAGTTACAATAACTCTAAAAAAGGGTTGATTATGAAGAAGCAGAAATATGCTTAAACCATTAATGTGCACCAAAATCGGTTTTTATTATCCTTTAAAGTATTACTTTTTGTTGTAGCATAGTGTGCATCAGTGTGGATACCCTATCCTAACAATCCAAATATAGCTGATAATCTCTCTAGAGCAAATAAAACAACCTAAACTGATACAAAAGCCCTCTTACCTTTGCCAAGCCAGCACCGATCATTCCCCCCACCATCTGGGAGAGAATATAAGGCCCCAGTAGGATGAGTTCCAGTCCGCCACAGACACACACACTGACAGACACAGCTGGGTTGAAGTGGCCCCCACTGGACTCAGAATAACATGGTTAATACCGATACTGGAGCTCATGCACCAGGTGTAAAATAACATTTACTTATGACATTTATTAAGATAAGATATGAATATTTGTTAACATGTTACAGCTGCAAATCTAAATTCATTTAAACATTATATTTTAGCCCAAACCTCGCCCCCACCCACCACACACAAAAAAAACATTCTAATAGTTTGTGTCCAGATCATGATAAGATGTCACCAGGTAGTCCTTACCTGATCTGTCCCAGAACAGCAATAACAATTGCCAGCACCAGTCCATGAGCCAGGGCAGGCTGGATGCTTCCCGGAACACCGGTGTTTTCAATAACCGATCCGCATCCCACGAAGATGAAGAGAGTGCATCCCACCACCTCAGCCATGCACGGCTGGACGTACCTCTCAAAGGCGACTACAACCTTACTGGAGTTGACTGGCCTAGAACCTTGTTCCACTGTGGTGTCAGCCACGGTGAACAGCTCTGACTTTGACTCTATTGTAGACATATTGCCCTGCTGACCGCTGCGTGCTCTCTGTGTGTTCCCGTCCCCTGCTCGGTTAACTTGTGAGACAGAGAGGGATACACGCTCTGATAAGAGTGCAGACGGGACCGTCAGAGGCGTCACATTGGGGTGGTCTCAGGACATACGTGGGTGTATTTGTCACAATGTAAGTAACTAGGTAGGAAACACTAAGCCAACAGACCCAACTGGTTCCAATAGATCCTATGGCAAACTGCTGGAGACAGGCAATCCTTTACGACAAGTTCAAAGAATACGACAAGGACAAATGTCTGAAAAACATTTATTTGATTAGTACCAAGCTTTTGGGGGCCAGAAAGAGTTACTATATATTTTTCCAAGGGTAGTGAGAAACCTTTGCCATTTAAAAAAAACATTTCTGCATAATTATACACATTTTGCCATGATGAGAGAGAGAATTATCTCTCATGGATAAAGTGCATAAACAAATTGTATTGTGTATCTGTAGTGAAAAAACAATATATAGTGCCTTCAGAGTTTTCAGACATCTTCATTTTCTCCACAATGTGTTATAGACTTCCTTTATAATAGCAAGCAAGCAAGCAAGTTTATTTATATAGCACAATTCATACATCGAAGCAATTCAAAATAAAAAATATATAAAAATACAATAACATAAAAACAAATACTCAAATTAAAACATCAAAACAAATGAAAACATCATAATAATAGAAATACAATAAGAAAACATATAAAGATAAAAAAAAAA
>JACXGI010016252.1:0-16162 GCA_016801175.1 Esox masquinongy | reverse complement strand
AAAAAAAAAAAAAAAAAAAAAAAAAAAAAAGAATAGTACTGTTGACGATTTAGAACGTTTTTTTATTCGCGAGTAAAAACCTAACAGGGAATTAATTTCACTTGAGGAGTAAATAAAGGATCTCAATGCAGAAATCTCCCAAATAAGCCTTGAAATGCTCTCCCGTACATACAGAAATATAGAATTAAAAACAAAAAGTGACCCATTGTCACTTTATCATCAAGGCCTTAATGGAAACAAGTGGAAAGGGTACAGTTCACATACCAAAGCCAGTGAAAAGTACCATGTCTATAGAAGGGAATCCATTTCTCAACAATGCCCCATTAGTATGACCTCTTGTTAATGAGAGCCTGTACCTACCCGCTGCCCCACAGAGAGAGACAGGGGGTCAAGACACACCAGCTGCTAACTGCCAGAGAAAGGATTGGTCGGCGTCTAACGCCTCAGGCCAATAGGAGGACAAGAATTTGCCGCCACTCAGTTTTACCATCCAAAGAATGTATGAGAACAAAAGCCACATGCTGATATGATTTTCATTGTATTGCAGACGGTGAAGGACAATGTGCACTTTTCGCCCAACTTCTTGTTTCTTGTGTAATCTGAGCCGTAAATGCAACTTTGACAAAGGTTAGCCATTAATGCTATCTGAGCTAGGCTCTTCTTACTGGACTACACGTGTGTAAGTAGAATTGAAACATCTAACCAGGATGTCCAGTAACTTTGCCTTACAGGCCTGCTCTTACTAAGGGGGGGGCAGTAGGCCACCAACTCCATCATGCAGTCGGAAGTCCGTCGGCCCTTTCGTCTACTTGGAGCCCCTACTGTGGTGGCAGTGGGAAGACATCAATATTTCAGCACAATCTGCTTCTGCTTGGCCGCCTGCCTCTGAATAAATCTGCCCTGTCAGGGTTTCCCCTCCTGCCCGGTCGATATAAAGGCTTGCACGCAGCTATCGCTGTTACTGCCGGGGAATGGATTCAGGGCCCAATGAGAACACGGCAAAGGTCACCATCTACCCGCCAGCCCGCCCACCCACCCACCCACCCCCCCGAAACGGGTGGCAGCATTGACATACTCGCTAAGTTCACCAACGGAACGGTGCTACGTTAGAACGCTACCACTTATTTTTTTTATTGAATGGAATTTGCAAATGTAGTTGGTCCCGCCAGAGAGTGTGTGTGTGTGTGTGTTGGAGACAGTGTCCCATCAATGACGAGGTAACTTCCACAGTCTGTCAGTGACAAGTCCACTTTTAGAACCACCAACAATGGCTAATTGGTTAATTCATTGATTCCTGTGCATGTCCGAAGGCACCAGTCGATTGACTACAGCAGAATTTCCATTTCGTGTTTTGGATCCTCAGTTCGCTCTGGTGATAACGAAAGAAAAAAAAAAGTTGCCAATGTTAAACTATACAATGGAAGCGGTGAGGAAACTCTGACCTTGAAGCGAAAAGAATGAACCAACTGAGCAACTCCTCTATGGCAAAGGGAAAAAAATGACATCTAATATAAACTGTTCAGGGTTCATTAATGTTGACTGTACAGCATGTGGGCAGCTGCCAACTATAGAGAATACTTTAGCATTTAGAACGTATCAGTTAACACAACTACCACAAGTAATTCTAAGATGATGAAATTATGTTTAATATGCCCTGCAGTAGTCTTAAAATGTCAGTCCCTTGGCGAACAACAGGCCTGTTTTATTAAATCCATGACCATGAACCAACAGGAAGCTACGTTCCGTTAAAACCTTGGAGGACTGGACAGCATGCCGTCCTCTAGACGGGCATCAATGTGAGGGATGCTAGGGCCAAGAGGGCGGGCTTAGTCTATGCTATTCTCATTTTCTAAAATCTACAAAACAGAAAACAGCAAGCTCAAATGTGACATCTGTATTTGCAGTTTCCTGTCTCCAGGGTGTGGCTACTGAATGCTGCCGTGTTGAAAGGCAGGCGTTACACGTGACAGAGCCGGTGTGGTGACGTGGACATGGGCCCAATAAGGCTCTGCTTGGAGCAGTCAAAACACCTAGCCCTTTATGGCCTCCTTCAATCTAAAGCAGATGGCTGAAAGCAAAACATGATAGACAAGTTGTTTCGGGTTTTACCATTACATACACATCAATCGTTACCTTGGGAAAAAGAAGGGAAAAGAACGGTGTTCCTGGCGTTCCAGACAGACAGTCTAAGACGCTGCCTCAGCTGGACACATGCTGCTCCAGCGTTGGTTTGAATTGGACCAACTGCTCTTTCAGCAAAAACCCGCCCCTATGTTTTGCCGTGTTCCAGCCCAATACGGCATGAAACGGCTGGGGAAATCTCTTAAAAAAATGATTTGGCTGTGCGTACACGGGATGCTCACGGCCCAGGTGAAGGGCTGGTGCACAGCAACGATTTGTGCTGCCGGGCAACATCACCCTGGGACAAGAAGATGGCCGCAGATCGAACAGCACGAAAGCCTGGTGGAAACTGAGGAGGGAAGGCAACGCCGGCGGAGTAGAAACTCAAGACGAGATTGTATCCTGGCCGTGGATGAATCTTTGCTCCTTGTGTAGCGGCTACACCAGGGTGCAGGTGTGTGGCACAGGCATGGAAAAAAACAGATGTGTGTGCAAAACATGTTAACTCACCAACATCAACAGTATGTGATCCACATAGGAGCTGTGGAGTTACAACAGGCACACGGGAACAGTCTGCGTTCTCCCAGAAACACTGCTGCCAGACACAACGAACACCAGCAGAACACCACAGAAACATGACAATCGAGGGGAATACGTTGAAGAATGGAAAGCCTTTCTGAAGATGGGAGGCGAGATGAAAGGATAATGGATAAAGGTTGAGCTCACACCGAGTGTAAACCTTGAGAGTACTCCCGCCTGAATGCCAGGAACCCACCCACCCACCGTCCTCCCTATCTCTGACACGTAATGGGCCCAGGGTCAAGACGGCACACGGCCTTCCGTTGTTTATCTTGTAATCCTTCCAAGAAGTTATAAAGGACTATATGCGGCGCTCTGAGCCAGCATACGATCTCTGGGCCAGACGCATGCCAGAGATGTGTTGTAAATGTTCAGCAGGAACGCAGAGGAACTGAGCACAGCGTTTGTGGCTTTATTACATTGGTAACCGGTTTATAATTGCAATAAGGCATCACAGGGGTTTGTGATGTATTGCCAATATACCACGGCTAAATGCTGTGTCCAGGCACACCGCAATGCTTCACCGCAACAGCTCTTAGCCGTGGTATATTGCCATGCAATCACAACCCCCCACCCCCCTTTGCCTTATTGCTCACTAAACAACGGCTACCAGCCAATCAGCATTCAGGATTCAAACCACCCGGTTCATTTGGAAACATACAGTATGTCTAGAACCTCATTGGCCAGGAAGACAGGTACTGTGGGACGGTCAACATTTCAGAAGGGGCAACTGAGACCATGAAACTCCAAGTGGCAACAGCAAAACATCTGCATGCCATTGAAAATGTCACACGAAACATGCATGTTTTTGGTCAAGCCTGCCTTCTAGGTCTGTTTGTGCTTCAGCTAGGTTCACTAGAATTTATCGCTATGCTGAACATTCCTGAGGAATCAACAAGAAACCACATGTTATTATATTATTACATACTCACACATACCCCATTATCTTATGTGCTCAGAACTCAATGTATTTTAGTGTGCGTAAACACTGCATAGGTTTAGAGTATTCTGGCACTCTAAGTTGTCTATCTACTACAGACCCATTGCACGATAATAACATCACAATAATAGGCTGCCAACTGCCACTACATGGCAAGCATGGGGAGTCTCTGGGAATATGGAAAAATCACACTACCAAAAATATGAAACTATGAGATTAAGAAAAATGGGGCATATATTGTGGGGAAGGACAGAGTTGGCAACAAGTGCTTCCCTCCAAAGTGAAAGAGAAATGGCATGATTTCCATCTAATCCTAAATTCTCAGTTGTATACAGGTGGGTTATATGATTGTGCTGTGTTCCTGACTCAAGACAAGACACGATATCCTTGGACAAGGTCAGACGCCTAACACGATGGCCTTTCAGCTAAAAATGCAGCTCTAGAACATTGTGTAGACTCAGACCTTTTTAAATGTTGACCAATCGGCCAATTTCTTCATTGACTGCCTGGGACATCCCTACTGTCCGGAATTAATCCCTAGGCCCAGAGTCCAGACACTTAAGATCTGACAGAGGTCGATACAGAATACCATTGCAAAGTGTAGCTTTTGAGTACATATATGTAGGCTTATAGTGCATGATGCTAACTCAGTCTGCCTGCATACCAATCTCTCTACACTGTACCCGTGCCCTCTTACTCCCTTATCATCTACTCCATTCCAAAAACAGAGGACCGCATTGAAGGTCTGTATGCGGAGCAAAACTTGATGTTGTGGTGCGATTAACCAATAGAAGCGCACCATGGCTTCAAACCACTGCTGGATTGACTGACAATGGCCGCTCATGCCATGACAGCTTGTTTGTGCTCACATAAAGGCTGGTAAGCTGAGCGTCAATTGAGAAGCACATTAAGTCTGGTGCAGGCTTGTCAGAGACCCAGTGGAGAACCACAGAGTTCCCGGGTCCTGGTGTTGTGTGGACTAAACGGTCAAGTACCACCATACAGGCCGTATTCTTTAACATGATCGGTCGAGAAGACTCACTGAGTCACCTGGATATAACTGAATAGCACTGTTGTATGGGTTCCTGGAATAAGAATTCCATTGGTTAGCGGGTTGGTTAGGTTACCATGTCCGCAAACCACATTATCAGTAATGGCTCTAAATAATCCTATCCTACGTATCTCTGGTTGACCAAATTAGAACTCCATAACACAAAATGGAAAATGAATACAAGGAAGATATAACAAATTGCAATCCTATTATATATTACAATATAATAGTCAATGCTGTAGCTCAATCAAAAACACACGAGAGTTACGGATATAACCGATAGCTGAGCAGCAAAATACAGGTTGTTTAGGAGGTTCAGACTATTATTGGGTATATTGGGAAAGTATATATCCCCAGTTGAAACTGGCAAAAATACACCATATAAAATCGATGACAGACCATAAAAACCTCTTTGGTTACCACCCATTTGTTTACCTAAGTTACACACTCCAGTGTCAATTCCTGAAGTGACTATTTCCTCCTTTATGACCAAAGCTTCCACTATTGTGAACCGAAGCCGTGCTTTCAATGCGCTGCGTAAACACTGATGGACAAATAGTGTGACGACACTATTCAATTACAACGAATACGTGTAGCCTATCCACATTAGTTTCTATTGAATACAGTTCACGACTCCTAGCCGCACACTAACATCCCAACAATGTGTGTAATGACAGACACGTACCTAGTCCTCCCTTTTACCATGAAAATAACAAAAAAACATTGGAAACTAAATACACTGCTGAGCGCCACAATGTAGGCCTATCTAGGTGTTACAATTAAATTTAACAGAACGTCAGCAAAACGACGTCCAGAGCTTAGAATTGGCTGTAGCTGCGCGGCCACATGTGTGCTCTAAGCACGCGATCGAATCGCTGTCAAAAGCATTTCGGGGTTCGCCTACCTTGTCTAGCTCGTCGTGCAGCTCCGACAGGGTGGGTCTTATCAGCTTGTCCCCCAGCGGCGCAGCAGTTTGCCGGTAGAAATCGATGTTCGGTACCGCGTCGATGGTGTTGTGGCCAAACGTCCTCAGGTAATAGGTGTTCGTATGGGTATCATAGTGGTAGTGATGCTGGCCCCCTGTCGAAGAATGCAGACTGCCTTCACTCATTACCGTGTCTCCATTCTGGAAGCCTTCAGCCGGCACTGCTTCTGGTGGGCTCGCTCCACTCGGATCCACAAAGTTCACCACCCTAAACCGGCCCTTTGCCTCCTCACCAACCGCCGCTGGCTCAGAACCTTCTGGGGCAGGGTTGGCTTTGTCTCCAGACGCGAGCGTTTTATCAGCGGCGCCGGCTGCTTCAGCCACTAAATCCACTTGGAATCGACTCGAGCTGGGTGTGGGACCGGCGGGCTTCAAACCAGTGTCCAGATTCAGACCCTCATTTTCTGGCTGGGGGTTAGCTCCCTGGGCGGGAGGCGCAGAGGATGATGCCGACATGGCAAATATTACCGGTGAAAAGACGAGCTCTCAGAAACAAAAACCCAGCTAAATGCCCGCACAACTCGTGTGCTATAGCAAAACTACACTGCTTCTAAACCCAAGTTATTTCCGACATAGAAGTGGCTCACACTACCGTCCAAGTGGTGGAAGACAGTCTGGATATTGCTTCCAGCCTATATCAGACACCCGGTTCTTCCGAATTCCGAAAGGGCGAATGCTCAATTTCTCAAAAAGATAGCACAGCAACAGACATGCGGAGAGCTACAAATGGAGAAGGATGGCTTGCTAGCTGCCTCACTACTATCTCAGCGAGGAAAAGGCATCAACGTTCAGTCCTAGCCAACGTTAATGGAAAGCTCTGAGACTCCGCTCGGTCCTCCTGCTTTCTGTACTCGTAGAACGCAGATAAATTCCGCGGTGTGATGTTTTTAGTTGTTTTTTGGAGTAGGATGCTCGGTCGACCTTGCCGCAACTCCTCCTAGACTCCAAATGAAACTACCACTGCAGTAGGGCATCGCTTAAGGGGTGGCTTCCCAAACCAGAGGTAGAGCTCGCGAGATTTCAGCTCATCGTTTTGAAAGGGAAGGCGTGTTCGATTGCGCTGAGAAGCTTTTTTTTATTTTATCTGTAGATAAAAGCCACGTTAATAACTGTAGATCAGCCTATACATTAGCTGTGATGCAGTTACACTTGAGTTAATAAAAACAACAAGGGATTCTCATCCCAAACCACGGACAAGTAATTTTAGTGTCAATCTGTACAGTTTTATTTGCAGTATCCTTCCTATTCACGTCAAAACATAAGTAGTCCCTTCCCACCCCATCGCCCTCTTAACCCTCTTCAAGTCAAACAACTATGTCCTTGTTTACGAAGATAAGTTGGGACATAAATTTGGTAGTAGAGGAGAGTTTTACTGGCAAAGCTTAACAATAAAAACACATTTAATCAAATAAAGACATCATGCTGTTAGATTACTAATGTAGCGCTAATGTAGTACCGTGAAAGGCAAGTTCCTTTTGACCAATAACTGATTCATGAGAGCCTATGACTGGCTGTTGACCTTCTTCCACTAATCCCATATCTTTCTTCACTTACTGGATAATGCCCAATTCCCAGCTGTCCACTGAAGGATTTACACTTTAAAGGTCTGAAGGGTGCTGTGTAAACAAACATTTAAAAAAATTGCGAAGTTTTCCTTTGTGAAAATTACCATTCGGCAAATCTATGGCGACGTAGTTCAATGTTTAAAAGGTTTATTTGTCATTTGCAATAACAAGTTATGGCAATGAAATGCTTGGTTTTCCTACTCCCGAAAGTGCAGGCAAAAGTTAAAAAGTAACAGTAATTATAATTAAAAAAAATAAGATAACACAATCAATCAGTAATAACACTATACAAAAACACACATCAATAATAATAACTATACAACTATACAACCATAGTGCAATGTAAAAGTGACAGGTGTGCATGATATAAGTGACAGATGTGCATGATATAAAGTGACAGGTGTGCATGGACTATGGATTGAAGGGAAGATGGATTCCCGAGTTGAGCAGCCTTACAGCCTGTGGAAAGAAGTTGTCCCGTAGCCTGTTTATTTTGGACTGAATACTCCTGTACATTCTGCCTGATGGCAGCTTGGTAAAAAGTCCGTGGCATGGGTGGCTGGGATCTGTAATGATCCGTTTGCTCCTAATCCTACACCTCTCTGTGTAGAGATCTTGCAGGGATGGCAGGTCAGACCTTGTGATGCTCTCTGCTGTTTTAATCACCCTCTGAATTGCTTTGCGGTCGAGGGACGTGCAGCTGCCATACCAGGCGGTGACACAGCCGGTCAGGATACTCTCGATAGTGCATCGGTAGAAGTTGGTGAGTATCCTGGAATCCATGCCAAATCTACTTAATTGGCGTAGGAAGAAGAGTCGTTTCCTGGCCTCATTCACCAAGATGTTAGAGTGATGAGACCAGGTCAAGTCATCAATGATGTTGACCCCGAGGGACCTGATGTTGTGAACTCTCTCTACTGCAGACCCATTGATGTGTATGGGGGCGTGGTCTCCCCGCCGCTGCTTCCTGTGATCAACAATCATCTCCTTCGTTTTGCTGATATTGAGCTGGAGGTTGTTTTCCTGACACCACGAAGTCAGTGACCTTACTTCGTCTCTATAGGCTGACTCGTCATTGTCAGAGATCAGGCCTATGATGGTGGTGTCGTCTGCAAACTTAACGATGGTGTTGGAGACGTGAGTTGCCAGGCATTCGTGGGTGAAGAGAGAGTACAGGAGCGGCCTCAACACACAGCCCTACTGGGGGAGCCAGTACTGAGAGTCAGTGAGGAGGAGGTGGTGTTGCCCAACTGCACCACCTGGGGTCTGCCCATCAGGAAGTTCAGGATCCATCTGCACATAGTGGGGTTGAGATCCAGATCCCTGAGCTTAACCGCCAGCTTGTGGGGCACAGTGGTGTTAAAGGCTGAGCTATAGTCAATGAACAGCATTCTCACATATGTGTTCCTTTTGTCCAGATTAGATTCATAGCACTTCATGATGATTGGTGTGAGTGCTACAGGGCGGTAGTCATTCATGCAGAGGACTTTTTTGCTTTTTTGGCACAGGAACAATGATGGACTTTTTGAAGCAGGTGGGGACCACTGACTGACGTAGCGATAGGTTGAAGATATCAGTAAAGACATCAGCCAGTTGGTCTGCACAGACCTTGAGAACATGGCCTGAGATGTTATCTGGTCCAGGAGCCTTGCGGGTGTTAATCCTTTTTAGGGCTTTACAGATGTCTGACCTGGTCATTTGGAAAGGGCAGCCGTCCTGGTCCATTTGAGTATCCATGCCAGGGATGATGTTCTCAAAGCAAGCATAGAAAGAGTTCAGTTCCTCTGGGAGAGAAGCCGACACTTCCCCCACACTACCTGTATTGCCTTTATAGTCAGTGATGCTTCTCAGACCACTCCACATGTTCCTGGTATTGGAGCGAGAGATTCTACTTTGACTCTGTATTGACTTTTTGCAGTTTTTATTGCCTTCCTGAGATCATACCGGGATTTCTTATAATTGTCCATGCTGCCGGAGTTGAGTAGTATTAAGGCTCCCTGTGTACAACATGTGTCATATTGTTTATTCTTTGTTTATAGTGATTATTTGTTCATTTTTATACATATATAACTTATATAGTATTAATGTTTTTCTGTCTACTGTCTTGTCTTGCAGTTGAAAAAAAAGGTTGATATTTTCTTTCTGAAATATTTCAATAATGAGAGTACACTTAAAAAAACGAAGTTTGTTGAAAAGAGGAAACAGAGAACTAATATTTTGTGTTGCTACTGTAGGTCAAACCATGCGACTAATTGCATGGCTAACTCAACGTAAGAAATGTCTTTTATCAGTGTATTTAAACCTCCCTGTCCTTCTGTTGATGTGGAAACTGAAAACTGTGCCATAAGATACATCTTTTCTTTTGTGTTTGAGTCTTTCACGCTGCCTACTCGACTCAGACACTGTCACCGAAAACCTGTCACTTTTCCACCTTGTGACACGCATTTGTGTGCAAATACATGCATGTGCACAAATCTACATGACAAACAGTTGTTGTAAGTGTACAAAGTATATTTCATGGTTCATAACTCCATGTAATGGAATTAAATGAGTCTTGTAAGATACAACGGTGCTGAGGAAAACACAAGCAGAAATCATGAGAGAACCAACCATACTATCCCCTAGTTGGTGATGTTGCTTCTTCAGTGTGTACTACAGATCTTTGCTCTTGGCAGGCAACATCTTTGCCCAGCGGTGTTGTAAGGTCAGAGGTCAGACCCACCAGAATGTTTCTTCTCCTAATTACCCAGCTCCTCTCTAATCCTGTTAATACAATTCTCTACAGCCCAGAAGCCCATTACAGTCAGGCAGGGCAAGCCAGGCAATGGCCGCCGCTCACTTTGTCGGACTGCTTGGTGGCCCCCCAGCTTGGACACTCACAACGCAGCCAAATAAGCATGCGCTTGTCACGAAATGTATTTATTGTTATATCAGAGAGATTATTTTGTGGGTAAGGAACAGTGAATAGTGAACGGAGGAGAAGAGAATCTGGGATGAAAGGATGAAACCACAAAGGCCCAGAGGGCTGAATCAGAGGAGAGAGCACCATAACAGCACAGTGGCGATACGAGTTAACGGGTTATGAGAGGTGAACGTATCCTATTCATTAATTAACCTGTTTTATACATAAGCGCAGGTGTGGTTAGCAGAGGCGTCGCTAGGATCACAATACATTTGGGGCTTAGCCAGCCCCGCCCCCCACCCGGGACAGAAAGTACAGGGTTTTGAATGTACATGAGGAAAATGTCGATGTACACGCTAGCGGCCTACACGTCTACATTGTCATAATGCGCGATCGGAATTATAGATGAATAGATCAGGGGATATTTTTTATTTTTTGGGGTCAATTTGAGATCCGGGACTATTCATAAAAGATCTGGGGCTATAGCACCGGACACCCAGGCCTAACGATGCCACTGGTGGTTAGAAAGCCAAAGGGGCTTATATATAGTGTATGGTGTATGGTATATGGCCAATACACCACGGCTAAGAGCTGTTCTTATGCACAGTGCATTGCCAAGTGCCTAGATACAGGGCTTAGCTGTGGTATATTGGCAATAAACCACAAACCCTGAGATGCCGTATTGCTTACATATACCACAGCAATCTGCCAATCAGCAATCAGAATTCTAAGCACCCAGTTTATAATCAGAAATATAAATCTTTTAAAGAGTTTATTGAAAAGAAAATGTATGTTGCACTGGTACTCATAGGCACTCAGGATCTGAAATACAGACACCAAATTATGACCAATTAGGAAAATATGGGAATGAAGAAACAACTATTTACTTCTTTCAAGCTATTATTCATTCAAGTGTCACCATCAAACTCTTAGAATTTAAATGACAGTGATTAAAAGAGAAAATGTCTGTGCTGGCTTTAAGTGTGTCTCTCCCACTCCCTCTCTTCCACTCTTGGCCTCTCTCCATACCTCTCTCTTCTTTCCCTCCTTTCTCTCGCGTCTCTGTACTGTGACACCTCACACCGCCCTTCTTATCGTTGCGCTCCCACTTTCTCTGAAAATAATTTTCACCTCTTGGTCAGGAATCACATCTTGTCTCTGTGGAAATGGGAGAGGACATTTTCTTCACACCTGAGTAGCAGAGCACACCTGGAGTGGTCACAATGAGCTCATGAAGACTCCATGACCTTCCCCAGTTGGTGTAAACACTTTCAGCGAGTTCCCAAAAATAACATAATATTACAAAAAAAATATCAGTGATACTATTCCTACTGACTGAAGTATTGTGTAGTTGGTCGGATGCTTGATTCATCTCAGGGTCAATGTGCGTTAAGGGGTCAAGAACCAGAACTCGCCACACCGTCTCCATTCACGCGTTTCATTGCAGACTGTTACACGGTCAGAACACTGAATCCCATGTGGCTTGGTCGACAGAGCCCAGCGATTACAATGCCTGCGTTGTGAGCTTGATTCTTACAGGGGTCTGTAAGAATTTTGTTTTTGAAAATGTATGTACTGACTGCTAAGTCACCCTGAATGAGAGCATCTGCTAAATTACTTTTTACTCTTACTTTGTTA
Organism: Esox masquinongy; assembly: GCA_016801175.1. Classification (NCBI taxonomy): domain Eukaryota; kingdom Metazoa; phylum Chordata; class Actinopteri; order Esociformes; family Esocidae; genus Esox; species Esox masquinongy. The sequence continues at coordinate 4,381 of JACXGI010016252.1, read as the reverse complement.
TTCTCTTAGGTGCATGACAGTATGGCCTCCCTCACAGACGGCTGGTTGTTCCAAGCCTGCACACTAGCAGAAAGGCTCCTTTGACAAGGTCACTCTAGAGCGCGGAGGCGGTTGCAACCTGGCCTGTTTTTTGGGGGGAATGGATAAGGGACGCGTTCACAAAGCTTTGCCCCTGGGACTTCACAGGTCATCGCCTGTCTTCAGTCACTCTCAGTCTTTCCCACAATTACCTTTTTTCTTTTTTCTGGAGCCACAGAGAATCAGGGTACAGTATCTCTGTCACTGTCCTCCAGCCTGGAACAAGTCCAATTCACACCTTAGATGTGGGATGAAGGTATCTTGTAGCTGAAAGGGAAATAGAATAAGTCCACCTAGCAACAAAGTAGCGGATTCTACAGGGTTTGGGTGAGATGAAACATTTCTTCTGGAGATTCTTATGAATTTATGAAAGGTGAATTTAGATCTATAGTTTTCAAAGTATGCTATAGTAAATACAAGTCTTTGTCCTTTGGCCAATCAGCGCAAATTGATAAATCACGCATCTCTTTTTTTTTAAAATATATATATTTTCAGGTATTCTATGTTTTACTGGATGAAAGGAAAGTGGTGAAAGCCAGTGGAGAAAGTCCCTGCTCAATGAGCAGTGGGTTGGACACTAACCCACGCTGCCGCAGTATCTGAGCCGCGGAGGCACTACTGGACAACCCCGGGCCACGATATCCCACATCTCCATCACGTTCTTCACCTGAATCTGTCATAATCAGACCAGTTGTACCTGAGAGCTTTTATTTATTATACCTTAATTTCCACACAGAACAGAGACTGAGACCAAGGTCTTCTCTGCATATACATGTTTACACATAGTTCAGTTACGATGATTAGAAACAAACAGAAAAATAACAGTGAACAGACAAAACAAGATGATCAGAGATAGCAGAATGTGAGGGCTGGGTTCGCCTGTGTGGTTTTGTTGTGGTTTTGTGGCATTGTTTCTGTGCTGTCTTGAACGTAGCCTGATTATCTGTATTAGTCCCTATAAGTTTCACCTGTGTTTCTCTTCTTCCGCCCCCTCTCTGTTCCTGTTTAGCTCAGTCCTGTTTGTAGCGTCCTTGTAAGGTATTGCGTTTCGCCACCCTACTGAGCCCTTCATTGCATTACATTCAAGTATAGTTTCTCTGTGTACCAGACATTTGCCAGCCCGTTGTATTTCGACTTTGATTCTCGCTCTCGTCCTTCTGTGCCTCTGCCTGATTCTGCCTGACCTGTGTACCGACCCTTGCCTGCCCTGTTTGGCCTGTTTTCGGACTGCGATTAAACACAGCGCTCTGCTCTTGGATCCTCTACCCTGACTGTGTGTTCATGACACAGAAGACAAAACAGTGCTTTAAACACAGGTCTTATTCCTTTAGAGGCCTCAGGTCTTAGTGGATATTGGGCCTGGCAGGGACTGTGTGTGGGTCCCTTATGTGTAAACCATGGACGGGGTCTTTACTGAAATCAATATTGACATTACAGCCCATAATAGGACCGGATGTTCTAAACAAATGCAGCGTACACGGAGCGTCCATGTATCTCTCACAAATACAAGTAACACCTCTAAAAATTCAAGTTGTGTGTTACTCTTGAGATTTAAATACAAGTCATGTACAATCAGAGCATGCCTGATGTACTACTCCGGAGGATTACGTACATCAGATACCCGTTTTTGAAATAGTTACACAATTTCTCCCACAAATATGTGCATTTTAAACAATGGCCTGAGCATGTGTGCCACATTTCAAGCACTGATATTTTAGAGGTACTTATGTAAAATGATGTAATTTAATGTTGTGTGACCTTTGTCTGTAGATATAATGTTTAATGCCAATCTGTCATTCTGTTCGAAATGAGTAGCTTAGATTTTTTTTTTGCAAATTGAATGCTGAAAAATCTATCATTGAAGACCTTATGGCCTTAACGCAAATCTGTTAATTGTGAGGAAAGTGACCTAACGTATTGCATTTTATCTAGGTTGAATTAGTTTAGGGGCGTTTTTACCCTCAAAAATAAGAGTAAAAATGTTGTTGTATTCTATGCATATGACAATTCAATCTTGAAACATTCACTCTTTGATTTCATGGTGGAGGACAAATAGTTAATCTTATACAAAAACATTACCATACATGTCTAACTGTCAACTACAGGATTTCACAGAAACTGGCATTTTTCAGGGTGAACAAGTCACTGTTTGCCACACGATCAAATCTGACCTAGAACTGTCTATGACTGAAAGCTGCTTTCCCTCTGAAAAAGTTGAGTTTAAAATTCTATCACAAGGAAGTCTCCCACATCAGTTGTAACTCATACACTACTAAAACATCATCCAATTCTGTTCAGTATTTTATAGGATTAGGAAAATATTTGAAATTTTGTAAAATGTATGGCATTTATTAATGTTCTGAAAAACAACCTCTTAGCCCCAGACATCCATCTACTGAAACTAATGCTCATTCAAATAAAAAAGAAATCTTCTCATGAAACACTGATGTGAATAATCCTAATATTTGGATTGTTTCTTATTCTTCCGTCTTTTATCCATCTGCCATTTGTCAGACAAGCCATGCTACGCTGATGCCATTGTTAACCCTGAATCCAGGAACATCTCAGAACCATTTGTTTCACAGGACTGCACTTCAAAGTGCTCTTTAAAGACAAGTGTGTTTTTTGTAAGACAACACAGAGAACATTGTTTTCATTAATCTGGTGAACCATGACAACATGAGACACACTTATAGGTGTGGAAGTTAATTCATCTTTTTTTCAAAGGTGCTGTTAGCATTTCAATCAAAACTACGATACGCTGTATAAACTGAATAAACACGGATATTAATGCTCAGTTAAAGGGGCAATCAACAGTTTCTACATTATGTACTTACTGATTTTCGAACAATATAAATACCTCCCGAGCTAAGTTCACCCCAAGTCCTATCACATCAGAACCCGCATACAAGTTCGATTTACGACAAGTCTAAGGAAAGTATTTTTAAACTAACATTACGTACCCGATATTACCTTTGGGCTCAAGCGGGTGCCAACCCTCCCTAGTAGCCCGTTTAAACGTGTTAAATTAGCACACTAACTGCAAAGTCAAGAGAGCGTGTCATATTTGCAGGTCAGGTTTAGCAATGATTTGACGCCTTTGGAGCAGCCAGGCGGGCAAAGCGGCAAGTCACTTGAGCTCTCGTAAAAACGGAGGAGAATTTGTAATTTTTCCACAGCAGTCGCATTCTAGGATGTCTCAGAGGTGTTAGTTCATTCCACCCGATTTATGATTAAAATATTGCCGTTGTACACACAAATGTAAAAACAGACATGACAAGTGACATAGAAGTGCGGGCCGTGTTGTTTTTTGCTTTTAAACGGATGAAAACAAGAACCGATAATAGCAATAAGAAAGGGAGAAACGACATGAATAAACAGGATAATAAAAGAATAGTTGTAGCCTACACTATCTATAAAAAAAAAAGAAAATGAGAAAGGAGCAAGCTTGATGACAAAACAGCAGGTTGTGTGCACAACAGAGCCCAGTACCAACATTACACGTTACTGAGGTCATGGGGCACAGTCAAATGTACCTATTAAAATGGGCAGGCATGGCAGAGGCATTTTCGAGGATATAATTTGTTTGTTACTACAGCAGGATTACAGACTAATGTGGGGACTATTACTAGAGTGTATTAGAACATTGTTGCTTCACAATCACTTAACCAGTAATATCCCAGAGTTGAGATTTTTCCTGGAAAAGGGACACCAAATGAAAAGGAAAGTTATTATGGTCTGATATAATGACGTGAGAAAGTTTTTCATTGGGAGATTTTTCCATTCTCTCTACCAAATGTCCTATTGAAACCAGGTCAGTCATAAATCATGCATCAACATTGAACACCCTTGATTTTAGTTCCACCATAAAATGGAAATGCTTATAATTCTTCAGTGGTAAAGATTGGTTGCGCTACATAATATAATAGCATATATCTGACTGTTGATACCATTGATCTGTCTAGGTCAGACCTGTCCTAACAGTAAATGTAGTTGAAAGAATTAGCTGTTTCCAGGGGTGTAGAATTAGGGGGGGATTGGGAGTCATGACCCCCCCCCCCCAATTTTAGTCGGGTCAATGTGACCCCCCTGGAAAAGAGTGAAAATCCTGGGATCCATTGACACCGAATGCCATCCTAAACCTTATCTTTCAAGGACAAATTCTGTTTAAAACATTAAACACGGGATCTGTCACATCCCAGTAGAATTATGTAATTATGAGCAACAGTAGTTCCTGGTTTGCTGTTTTTGTCATTGATTATTTGGATGAATCAGGGACAGTGACTTTAAGGCCACATTCAAC
>JACXGI010016249.1:0-16159 GCA_016801175.1 Esox masquinongy | reverse complement strand
TGGGGGTGATAGTGGGGGTGGTGGCGTTGATGGGGGTGATGGTGGTATTCCATTTGCATCAGCTAACAGTATAGATTCCTGTCCTCCTACAGACAGACAGCTGGCTAATGGCTCTGGCACTGTTCCAGTGTCAAGGCACAGAGGGAAAGAGAGAGTATGACAAAGTCAGAGAGAGAGAGAGATGAAGAGAGAGGGAGGGAGTGAGAGACATAGCAGGACAAACCTTTAGAGAGAGCGGGGGGTGGGGAGTTTGTGGACAACAGAGCTTCCCTGTGTTATTGTGTCACAAGCAATGTCTGACGATTCTTAACACAGTCACACCATAAGGTCTAGGTGTAAGATGTCTGGGTTTCGGTTACCTTTACTGTATTGGGGATCTGTCACTGTCTCCAGTTTGCCAAAAATTAAGAAAGAGTAGAGTGGATAGGTGATCTGTGTTATTAAGCCTGGACTTCTTATGCTGCAACCCTTGTGTTTTAATTTGTAAAAACTCCCCTGAAGAAATAGTCCTGGAATGACAGAGCACTAGGGGTTACGATCTGAGATAGCGTGAGTTACGACTCATAAGCCGTTGTGTATCCTTCACACAGTATGGAACACCAGTTAAATTCTGTAGTACCATTACAACACAAGGAAACCTTGTTATTACTGGCCCAAATATCTCTGGAGAGTGTCTCTCCATTGCCATCGTTACTCTGAGACCTCTGGAGGTGTCACTCACTTGGTCCTGACTTTATTAGGGGTTACCCAGAGTAAAAAAAGGCACTTTCTCTCTCGCAGGGATTTAATTCACATTGAGAGTATTTGTAATCAGACCACTGCATCTTGGCTGCAGGCGGGCAGCATGGCAGGCAGTGTTGGAGCTATCACTGAATATCCTTCTAAAGAGGAAAAAATGAAACCCCGTTCCAGATTAGCCATTACCTAAAAAAGATGTTTAAAAAATAACCAGGGTGGATTTCAAGCTGGTGCTACAAAGAAAATATGAAAAGCATTTTCATGGGCATGAAAAAATATATATATTTGGCAATTGCTCATTCATCTTAATGGAAAGGGACTTAAAATGGCACTAGTGGCCATTCAGAGGGAGTGAGTGATAGCCTTCTCCTAGTGCACTGCCAGTGGATGGATGTCTCCGTATGAGTCCAACGACAACAATAAGCTAAAAGCAAGCATTTGTCAATGAGTAAACACACAGAGATCACATAGGATACAACTCACAGGGAACGCCAAGCAAACAATCTAACTAAAACCATACTAACAGCCTTCTCCCCTAGGTCCAGGCTCCATGTACAGCATTATAGAAAATAAGATGAGTAGGTCAATAGAACATTAGTATGTTCAGGAATGTGTCCCTCTCCTCTCTATTAACCCCTGACAACACAAAACAAGGGCACGGCCCAGGTTAACACACACACAGTGTATAATCTACACTGTAGGCCCTCCAACCTCTCAATCACCCGGCCCTCCCCAATGCACGCCAGGCCGTTTAGCTTGTGGGATTATCTCAACGCTTGGCTGAGGTAATTTCCTCCCGAGCTGAAGGGTGAACTTTCGGTAAGCGGTGGTGGAGGGGCCCTGGGGCCCTGTGTACTCTAACACTAGCCCATAGGATTATTTGCACCGCCACATCACTGGCCTTTTCTCACCGACGCCCGAGATGCCGTCACAATGTGTTAAACTGGCCAGCTGATCTTCCTGGAGGTTCCAAAGCTTTAGTTTTGGCCTGCAGACAGGTGCAGAGAATGTGCACGGGCGAACAAGAGTGATTCCTAATTCCGGTCAGACTTTTGGCTTTGTTATTCCCCCAGCCTCTATCCCCGGCGAATTCTCAAACAAGTCAACGTTGACATTAGCATCGGATCCGTATTGATCACAGCTTGGCGGAGTGGAGCAAAGAAGCTGCAGGTAGATTAAATCAACTGACCCTGCGCCTGGTCACCCCAGCCCTGAGATTCAACACAAGCATGCACAGCGCTTCTTTATCTAAAGCCAAGCCCCCCAGAATTTTTGGGTTGGGGTAGAGGGGACGTGTTTGCCCTCTTTAAAACACCAGGACACGTCCACCTGACTGGACCCCAGTCAAGTGTTTTCTTTTCCTCCTTCAGTGTGTGGCAGCTGAATACCAAGGGTGATAAACAGCCAATCAATCACAGCGCCGACCCAAGTGGCCACGCAGTTGGAATCCTGCTGACCCTTGTTGCGTGTGTGAGGAGCAAGGATATGTCCATTGAATGTGAGAATGTCATTAGACAGCCGAGGCACCAAGGCACTGTTTAACTCAATGTGTAGCGATGCAACAGAAATCACTCGGAGGACGCTGACGCAACCAATATGTCTGGCTGCTTAATTATACCCCCAAAGACACACGTGCACGGACACACACACACGCACGCACGCACGCACGCTCTTCCTATTTCTGGTCCCCAGCAAACTTTGCGGTCTTTTTTTAATTGTTATTGTCTTTTGCATTACTTGCTCAAAACGTGCTCCAGTATTATATCCAACAGTCAATCACAACTTTTGGACATCAGATTAGTCATAAGTCATCCCTCTATGCTCCACTCTCCCACACAGGGCGAAAAACAACTGTGGTAAAAGCAAAGGGGGCGGGGTCTGTTTCAACTACTCAGCATCATTGTTGACAATGAGCAGGGATGGAATCCCAAAAAGGCTTGTGCCCCACGTCCTGGTCAGTTACCAAGTTCTGCCTACAAGGAATGGATCTCTTTGTGGCCTGCAGTCACCGGTGATAACCATGTACCCATCTACCAGAGTTGGCCGAATTTGGTCCATGAAGTTTGACTTAGCCTTGCTCAATCTCGTCTGTCTGTCTGACACTCTCTTCAAAGAAAAGTAAAAAAAAAAAAAAAATCTTTTTTGTTGCTTTCAACCTGGAATACCTCATATTTAAATGTAGACTCTATTGCATTGCCTAAGAATTCTCATCAATCTTTCTCTTTATCCCTCTCAAAGCTGATCCCAAGGACTCTTCTGTGTTGAAATGAGGACCAAGGATTCTTCTGTGTGTTGAGATGAGGACCAAGGTCTCTTCTGTGTGTTCTCCCACTTCATGAAACATTATGAGACTCAGCTGTTATCTTTACAAAGTAGAAAATGCAGGAGTGCCAATCATTTTGGCACCTGTGTTTTTGAATACCTATTTTTTGATTGATTACTTTTTTTTCTTTGAAAAATTTTCACTCAGTTTTTTTCTTCTTTGGACTGTATTATCAAGCTTATAAACAATAAATAAATTTTATCAAAGCATTTCTTGTTCATGTTCACCTAAGGTGTCAATAATTCTGTATATAATCTAATCTATCTACTATATTTAATACATTGTACGTTCATGAGTCATCAGGAACTCTTAAGTGGTTACCCATGACTTGTTGTTTCACAGGGATGAGGTGACATGCCAAACACCCCTTTTCATTTATCAAAATGGTCAGAGAACACAAAATGTTGAAATGAGACAAAGGTTGACCTTGATAAAGTAGTTAATGGCTGTTAAAAAAAAAAATAGCTACACGCCTGAAAACACCCATCTCCACTATTAGGTCAATAATTACGTTTAAATCAACTCGAGCTGTGATGAATGTGCCTGGAGGAAGAGGCAAGTGTATTGCCCCCACATACAGTGTGGAGAATGATTTGAGAAGTATAAAATTCTCCATGAATCACTGTTGAATAGCAAAAATTGGGTGAATCTTAGGGTCACCAACTTTCCACATCTATTCCTCCAGGTCTCCACAGAAATGTCTCACTCTCCACAGAATCAAGCTTCTCAATGGCCATCCAAGTCCTGTAATCTAAACCCCATTGAAAAGCTGTGGAGTGAAGTTAGGATGAGAGTCCACAAGCAAGGACCAAGGATTTTGAAGGATTTGTAGAGGTTCTACGTGGATTAATGATCTCAGATCCCTTGCTGTGTGTTCTCCCACCTCATCAAACATTTGAGAATACTTAGTGCTATTATCTTGGCAAGGGAAGGGTATAGAAAGTAATAAATTCTGAAGAAGCCAAAAATCCTGACATGCTGTTGAGAGAAACATTCAAAATTAAAAATTTTACCTCAATTAAAAGTAAGGCCAAAGCTGATAATTTTTTCATAACATTGTTAGCTCATCTTTACTAAGTGGGCTAATGATTGCGAGCCCTGCCTATAGTACACATACACATCAGGCAACTCCTTGGCAACTGTAAGAGCGAAAGAGTGCCAAAAAGAAAGTGACATTGATTTCCATACTGCCTCAATGGCGTGAGAGGCCACACTTGACTAGCAGGCCCTGGAGGTCATGTGCACTTAACGGATCTACAGCCGACCCATAGTCCCAAATAGGTATCCGTCTGGACTTTTCATGACTGTGGAGTAGCATCAGACACGGTGTCATCCGAATGAATCTTTCTGTGATTCCTTACATCCACCATCTTGGAGTATAAGGTCCATTCCCACGAACCTTCCTGTCCAATGAGCTACTTTTTTTTTTGATGACGCATAGAGGCTGAAATGAAAGACTAATTGTCTTTCATCCCTCCCACACCCTCCCCTAAATGAGAACGTCGATGTCATCACCACCCCACAGGAAACGCAGCGATATTCACTGGCCGTCGCCCACACAGGAGACTGAGTTGTCAGGGAGGATGTCACAGCGATAGCAACATGGGACTGTGTGGTGTGTGAATTCCCCAGGGGCCAGGGGAAGGATTCATCAATCCCTTCAGTGTATTGATCTTCAGCCTGATCTGACATCGATTTCTTTGTGGTGTTGAGTTTTCCAATCGTAGTGGCGTTCGATCTAGGTATGTACGTGGTATTCATTTTGATACACATAACCGACACCTTTATCAGATTGTCTCTTAAGGGCTGATAGGTTATGAAGCATTCTATACTAAGGCAAGCAAATTGTTTTTAACGCTCAAAACCTTTAACATGTAACACTGAATAGGCAATTTCAAGGCTAAAAATTATATTGGGTTTGACAGTTCATCCAGATAAAGCAAACTGCTTTCTCTGCAAGTAATTTGCCTCTGGTAAAAATGATTTGGGGTGCCTGAACTCACATAATTAAATGTAAAAAGAAACAAGAAAAACATCCCTCCATAAATTACCATCCAAGTGGCTAATTCAATAATTCTAACTTTCAATTTCTTGCAGCAATCACTTTCATTAGCAGCTCATGTCCAGCAGTGGATGGTTACCAAATATTGTTTGAAATTATTATCCCTGAAGAGAACAGCTTTCCTAAAATAAAGTAATTCCAATAATACAAAAAACACTATTATTGATTATAGAAGGATAGCGCTCATACATTCAATAGAGAAATGCACTCCTCAGGACAAGTCCTTGGTGGCTGACTGTTGCATGTCATTCATACAGTGTAGGTTATGTAATTATCAAGTCATTCTAAATGACTAAATGAAAGGAACTCGATAGAGAAAAGCATTTCTTAAAACAAGTTCTTGGTGGTTGAATGCATTAATAAGTGTAGGGTTTGTAATTGTCAAGTCATTCTAAATGACTGACTAAATGAAAGGAACTCGATAGAGAAAAGCATTTCTTAAAACAAGTTTTTGGTGGTTGAATGCATTAATAAGTGTAGGGTTTGTAATTGCCAAGTCATTCTAAATCACTGACTAAATGAAGGCCATTCAACAGCCAGTGAGGCAACTGTTCAGTCCATGTCTGTGTATGCTTCTGTAACAATCAGTTACTTAGACAGACTGCTTTAAACCAGGTAGAGACGTGCATAGACACACAAACCCACAGGTCAAAATCAGGACACTGTCCAGACGCAAGACAACGGAGGGCTCCTTCGTATTGTCACACCGGAAGTGTTTTCGCACGCTTTCGTAAAATAACTGATGTAAAATAACTGATGCGGCAAAGGTGTCAATATTATCAACCAGGTAAAACCTGAACCACTTGGAAATTTCACACATTTTCTACTACATCAGTAATAGATCCTGCTTCCATCTAATCTTAGGCACACTGGCAGAAGGGATGCATCTCATACAATGGCACAATGACTCAATATTATGCCAAGTAGTAGAATGAGGAAACAAAGCCTTGCCAGCAGCCCAAGCAGAAGTGACCTGCGTGAAATGTGACAGCACATTCCTCTTTGTCTTTAGCACTTCAATTAAGTAATTGACAGGTACATGAGGAAAATGTGACAATGAATTACAATCTCTCACCTCTCTTGTTATTTTCTTGGTCTACATTTCATTGCAGAATGTCTTCAGAAAAGGCACATTCAAGGGATGTTTCACTCAAAGGGCTAAAATGAATTCGAGGCTTGCAGAGGATTTCTTTCTTCTACTCCAGCGACAGACGTAAAATCAAGTAATATGAGCACACCACCAAGAGTCTAGTTTTCACTCAAAATCCCTGATTGCTACATACGTCAAATACCTCATAGATGAATCTCCAGATGAATCTGCAGTAGAAAGGTATACAGCATGTTTACCCCTGCTTTGTCAAACAGATACCAAAATAAAATCTTTAATTTGATAATTTGACCTGACTAACATGGACTTACCAATTTCAGGATGAACAGAACACTTTCATTCAGATGCAGAAAACACTGATGTCATTGCAAGTTTCAGGGTGAGTCTTTATGTATGTCTGCTAAGATGATAAAAGCCTGCCCCCTACTGGCGTAAGTCCACCAACTGCATCTTCATAGCCCAGCCTGATATAAATGAACCCAGAACAAGTCTAAATGCATTGCTTAATATACATAACTGTTTCCACAACATAACAGTAAACATAGGATAAAAAACATTACTACTGTAAATGGTTTAAATCACATTCCATTACCTAACAGAAATGTAACATTTTTCCATTATCAGACTTTTAAGAGATTCTTTCATTCACTATCTACTCTGAACAAAAATGTAAAGGCAACATGCAACAGTCCCATGTTGATTTTAGTGATTACAAGTTCATATAGGGAAATCTGTAAATTGAAGTAAATTAATTAGGCCATAATCTATGGATTTCACATTAAATTTACTTTTCTCCCCCAGCTTATGAAACATATGAACATGAAACAATGCTTTACACGTTAAATTTATATTTGTCTTCAGTAGTTCTTGGTGAAAACCATACAAAAAGGCTCCATTGACCAGCCCTAAATATTTCAGTGAGGGAAAATTGTGTTGAAAACAATCCCACAGCCACAGTGCTGTAAGACCTGCAGTCCAATAGACTCTGGGTTTCATTCAATATTATCTAGTTCATCATTTTAGTGACAATCTACAGGGTAAGAAGTAAGCAAAGGTAGGAACATTGTGTCTATCCCGAAATCAGGCATTTTTAAGCTTCATTAGAAAGACTAAGGGGGAAGATAAAGTCGTTGCTGTAAGAGCGATACCAGATCCATTCTGCATCAGTACATGTGTACCGCAGACAGCAACCGGAGCGCTGGACCTCCCCAGGACACAAGCCTATCAACATTTCAGAGCACAAAGCCGAGCCAAGGGGAGAAAACAACCACCTGAGCAAAGACAAGAAGCGGACAAAAGGAATAAAGCCGTGTAGAGCTTGGAAAATGTGTCATGGCATTTTTGTTTTTAATTAAAGTTACGCGTAACATTCCAACTCAAAAGTTTATAAATGTGTCACGTTATCAGCTGGACCTGTCAGATCAATGGCACATCAGCAGCAGCACTGCATTTATTATGGGGAAGGAAGCATGACTGTTCAGGAAGACAGGGAAACCAGGCGATACAAGGGAGGAGTTTGAGCCAGGTGCAGAAATGCACTTTGGACCAGGACAGAGCCCCCTGACTTTGCCATGCTGTTAAATACCATTGTGGGGGTTGGGGGGGGGGCTCCACATAAAGTGCAACTCCATGCCCACTTTTCAGTCCTCTGAGTCCAAGCATACTCCTCCTGTGTTACTATGGGATAGTGTGCGTGCTAACGCGGGTGGAGCAGCCGAAAAGGTGGTAGAACGGCAAAAAAAAAAGCATGCAAACAAAATTGGAGATCACACACAAAAAAAGAAAATAAATACATCTTGGGATAAAAAAAGAAATCTTAATACATTATCTTAAAATGTTCAATTTTCTTGTTTCTTGTGTTTAATATATATTCTAAACACACAGCTTTGTACATTTTGGTACAGTCCTCCTTGCAGGGAGAACTAGGAGTAGACAGGAAGGGGGGGGGCACTGGGATACCCACAGCCATTGGAGTGGGGGCACACAGGAGGGGAGGGAGGGGGGGTCAGGGCTAGGGGGAGGGCAAGCAGGGATGCATTTTGGGACAGTCCCGCCTCCCTGATTGCCATGTGCTGACGGAGGGGGCAGGGGGACGGCTCCGGAGCAACCCCTTCCCTCCGCCGGTCTCGCTCCGTCTCTCAGGGAGAATGGCGGTGGGAGGAAGAGGGAACTCAGCAGGTGTGTGCACAAGCTGATAGAGGACATCCAGGTCAACGAGACAGCAGAGAGGCAGCAATCAAGTCTTCCGCCGTCACGTTATCCCATCCAGCCTGATACAGGGGCCGAGGAGGGGGCAGGAGTTCCACGACTATCTTTTATCTAGGAAGGAGGTAATAACAGTGAGGCGGTCGGACTATAAACAGTAACTCAGCTGTTACGCCTCACATGCTCAGGGGTTTGCAATACATTCGGAGTGAGAAGGGGCGAGAGGAAGAGTGAGAAAGAGAGGACAAGAGCCCTATTACCTTTGTTATCATCCGTGTCTGTCGAGGACCTGGCTGGCCTTTGGCGTAGTAGACTGTAATACTTGGCCTCCACCTCCTGAGAGACAACAGAAAAGAATGAAACGGTCCGTAACAGGAGCTGACAGGCATTACCATGACATGCCTAACGTATAGAGAAATAGAACATGTGGAAAGGACACTTGGGCTGCCTTCACACAGGAAAACGAATTCTGACCTTTCTCCAAATGGTTAGACACTAATCTCATCTAATCCCTCAAAAGACCAATTAGTGGGAAACAAAAATCTGACGGTCTCACTGTGTAAAAACACCTATGGAGGACAATCAACATTACAAAGGCTGCGCAGTTCCAACATTTTGTTTTTTTGTCTATCAGACGTTTCTATATACTTTAAATATTTCAGCCAACTTTCATTTTGGCTTTACGCTTAAGGCGATATCGTCTACATGAACGCAGCAACCACAATATCGAAGTGCATGAAATGTATCATTGTTCATTACTTAGTTTCAAGCCAGCTTTTTGAAGTCTTATATATCAATTTTTGTTTAGCTATGTGACAATGTCTCAGGGATGTACGAGAGACAAATGAGCCCTTCCCGTCTAGGGCTAACCCAACGCGTTCCGTCTAGGGCTAACCCAACGCGTTCCGTCTAGGGCTAACCCAACGCGTTCCGTCTAGGGCTAACCCAACGCGTTCCGTCTAGGGCTAACCCAACGCGTTCCGTCTAGGGCTAACCCAACGCGTTCCGTCTAGGGCTAACCCAACGCGTTCCGTCTACAGCTATACCAGGATATCCAAAACCAATCCATGATACTATTCGAATCCTAAAATTAATTGAAACACCCACCCCCCCTAATATATACACCAGCCATCTATGCCCTCGTGTACCTTGAGGTGGTTGAGGTTGGTCTGCAGATTACGGAGGTAGGACAAGACCTGCGGGCTGAAGCCTGAGATGCTGCCTGCCTGCGAGGTGGAGGAGAACCTCAGGCTGATCCCAGAGTCCCCTGCCCCACACCCCCGCGAGGCGCTCAGCTGCTTCCCCTGGTGGTCGTCGTCCGTGCTGCTTTCCCCTGAGCCCCCGTAGCCCTCCAGGACCAGGTAACCTGCTGGGAGGCACAGCCACGGTCCCAGGCATTAGGAATCCAACAAACAGAACAAACCCACTGAACAAGCCCAGGCTCATATATGTTTTCTGTTGCAAAATGTTCTGCTAAGGTGTGCCCTAATGAATATGATCCGGCTGTACAGCACGTATTTGAACAGAAGGCTGTTAAAACTAGATTTATCTGGCACAGGGCTCTCTAATGCATGGGAACCTAAGGGTGATGGACCGGCCTGATGAGGCAGGATTAAGCAGCCGTCTATGGCAGCATTATCTTAACTATACTGACCATAACACACCAGCAACAACATAACCATTCACGTTATTCCGCCCCGAAAATACTGAAATCCTCTCTTACAGACTGGCATATGACCTATTAAAATGAGTGCTGTTTTCGCTCCATGGTAGGCAGTGACCACTTTGGCAAAGACATAGGATAAAAAAAAAAAAGCCATTGGCGCGAGACATTGCTACGAATCACCAATGATCAATCAGAGCAATCTAACATGGATCAAGTAGCCGCTACACTCAGAGATATCCTATATATTTTGGATTGTCTCATCTTACCACTATAATGAGTTGAGCTTCTTTTTTTATTGTGAATGACAATAGCCTAGTCCCTCCATTTAGCCCCATTAGAAATACATTTTACAACAATCTACCCCTTAATACTGTGCTAGATAAAGAACAAAATGCCATTCTACGATGATTCCATACATCCAGTGGAAATGAAATAGAATGCCTGACGGGCTGCTAAGATCAGGATAACAAACACATGCACACGCGCACAACTGTAAACTCACCGTAATCCTCAGGAGACTCGAAGAAGCCCGTGTCC
Organism: Esox masquinongy; assembly: GCA_016801175.1. Lineage (NCBI taxonomy): Eukaryota > Metazoa > Chordata > Actinopteri > Esociformes > Esocidae > Esox > Esox masquinongy. Next base: position 5,520 of record JACXGI010016249.1, on the reverse strand, counting down.
CCAGACGCCAGGTCCTGCGATGGGTCTTCCGGGTGGCAGGCGTGGCCGGTCCTCCCGGAGCCGTTCTGCACCGCCGCCCGGGCCCGACTGTCCACGGGGGTTCTCAGGGACATGGTCCGGAGGAGACGCCCGCCACCCGAGGAGGTGCGCCCGGCTCGTTCGTTGTCCTCCTGTGACATGAGCTGGGTCACCAGGACCTGCTTGAGCGCCGACACTAGAGAGCAGGGGGGTGGATACATTTAGGCTGGCGGATGAGTCTGCACAATGAACCCATCCCCCTCCATAGAAACATGTAATGGTAGGGCCTCAGGACCATTACAGACAACCTAAGGTTGACCATCCAGACTTGAGACCTTGGTGACTGTCACTGTACTCACATGTCTTCAAGGCATCGTCGGCTCTGGAAGGACCGAAGCCCAGGGCGTCAGATTCGACAAACCCGTCTACGGTCACCGGGAAGGGTAGCCTTTCGGTGAAGACCGGTTCCCCGTAAAGCCCGTCGTCTCTGCTGGACTCCTCTTCCTCCTCAGGCTTGAGTTCTTCGAAGCGGCTGGTACTGTCAAGAGACGTGTGCAACACACCACTGGAGGCGGGGCTGCAGTCTTTATCTGGGGGAGAGATGGCCAATCAGACGGGATGGACACATGAAGCACGTAGCCAGCCGAGGCTGGCGGAGGGAGTACGTTTCATTTAACAGAAGCCATTAAAATGAGCCTTAAAGTGCCAAGCTCAGTCTCCAGGGCACACTAAACAATATCAATCATTGTAAATAACACCAAGGTCAAATACCCTCCCAACATGTGAACACAGACGGACCTGTTGACAGGTTGCTTCCGGTGGAGATGCGTTCCGGGTCCTTGCCAAGTCGGCCTACGCGTTCGGTGATGATCTCCACGCCGTCCCTCTCTCCACTAACACGGGGGAAGAGACCAAGTGGTCAGGCCCGGGACGAGCACGGTCATCATGGAAGACATTGTTTTTTTTCACACCATTAAAGAAAACAAAACAAAAACATACTCAGTCTGAGGTAAGGGGATGACGCTGTGCGGCTTTACTTTCATGGCGTCCGCTCTCTGGGTGATATGCCGCTGCCACCTAGTAGACGAATGGTCACGTGACAGACAGAGGGATACAGACAGACAGGACAAACGGGCAGAGTTGAGCAGACTGAGGGTAACAGGTTACCCTGACAACAGATCTAGAATCAGACAACCCCACCTTCATTGCTAAACTCAATCATTTAGATAACCCAGGGGCAGCCTAATGCTACTCCAGTTAATTAAGCAAAATACACAAACACGTTTAAAGTAACTACGAAACCACTGTCAAGCAAACTCACATTCTTTGCTCTGACACCGTCTGGGCCATCAGCTCGTAGATCTGGGCTCCGTTTTCCGACATGGAGAGCACAAAGAACGACTTGTTGTCTGTTGGGAGATTGAGCGAAAGTAAAACAGGGTCCTACACATTTCAACAGAACACCTGCACTGGACATCACAGGGACAGTGACATTTCTACAGGACCACAGGCTCTGCCGGGGAACTGAATGGATGTCATCAGCACGGCGACTCACCAGTGGCTACGGAGCGCACCAGCACAGTGTTGAGCTTGATGATGGGGCTGAAGATGTGCTTTGTGTCGGCGGTGCCCGACAGGTTCTTACTGTGGCACTTAAGGATGAGACGCTCGTCCTGCTTCTGCAGCAGCACCAGGATGTCCTCCAGGAGCAGCGTGTACAGCTCTGAGACCAGACAGGAACAGGGGATTCACACAGAACTGAGAGGAATGCCCCAACGGACACCGACACAGAACTGAGAGGAACGCCCCAACGGACACTGACATCGGAGAAGCAGCAGAACTGCAGCACCACTACAGGGCAACCATTGCGTTCAGTCTAGAAAATTATTAACTACAGGCTAAAAGTACTCATATGAGGCAATAAAAGTTGCTTCTGCCATGGTTTCCCCAAACACATTATCAGATGGGTCTTATTGATAAAGCCAAAGGGTTTCCCCGACCATGTGAGCAGACAAGCAATTAGACCAGGCTGTGGTTGTAGTCTAAGAGGTTTACTGGGTGAGGTCACGGTGTTCAGGGAAAACCCACATGAACGACAGAGGACATACCAATGGTCTTATCCTTGTTGACCTTCCATGACAGTGGTCCTTCATGGACCATCTTCTTCTTGGTCAGGTCCAGGTTCTGAGAGAGGGAGGACACGTCTTAGGTCAGATCACATACACATCCTTAGGGTCAGATCACATACACATACATCCTTAGGGTCAGATCACATACACATCCTTAGGGTCAGATCACATACACGTCCTTAGGGTCAGATCACATAGACATCCTTATTAGGGTTACTTGAGCATTAAAGCTCTTCTTGATCAGTGATATTTTGGTCAATTCTAAATTCATACCGTATTTTAACATTTGGTCACAAAGAGTATGGGTTGGGTGATTTCTACGTACTTTCTGAACAGCAACTTGCTCATAATCATCATTTGCACCATTTCAGAGTGTCTCAACCTTATAGTCGGGGAAATGCAAAACAAATCCAATGAAATCAAATGTTTAATCAGTGATGAATCCACTTGGCAGGAGGAGGGCCGTTGTGTGCAACAGGGAGAAGCAATGGAATGCAAGCGTCACAAAAACTGTTGAAATTGTGAAAACATTTCTAACCTACCAGTGTCTATCAATAACAATTGACCTATTTGGCTTGACACGCTCTGTCTTCTACCAAAATCTCCGTAAGAGTAAAACCAACTCGGCAGATGTCTCACCGTGATTAATTTATGGCTACATTTTTCTCAGCACATTAAAAGGAGTGTTGATAACCTTAAATGAAGGATGCGTGCTAATTACCACTAATAACATAAAATACTCCTCAGATATTACTATAAAACCTTTGTATAAAGATATTGCAACAAAAGCACTACATTGCAGCGAAAACCTTTGGGGGCAAAGTTGGTTAACATCTTAAGTGGTTTGAAAAGTCAATATGCAGATTGTTGGCACTTCAGCAAGTCTTAACTTCGTCAAAATCAAGGCTATCCAGCACAGGAAGCCTGGGAAAGCCCATGGTGAAAAACAGCCAAGTAGGGGTGGAAACCGACCGTAAATTACTTAAGCCTTGCTTGGGCTGGTGCTCATTTGGGTGAAACAATGAGTGATGATGGTCGAGAATTAAAACGTCATGAAAACATATCCTTGTATTATCACTTGGTGTATGGAGCAGATGCTTTCGGAGGTATGGATACATCACTGTTTATTCATATTAAACAATATAGACAACAAACAAACAGAATAATTACATTTTCCATGTGGTTCATTTAAAGGGCACTTTGCTTCAAAACATAATATTTGTGTAAATTCACTACTTAAAATATGAGTGGGAGACAAAAGGCACTTTCATCAGGGAACAACCCATTTACTTCCAGTTTACAAAAAGGAATGCCTTCACCCCAAAGAATGAAGCTGTAGGGCTTAGTCAATTTCCAGTACTACAAAGGGACGTAGAAAAAACAATCCTTCCCCCTTCACAAACATCTTTGACAAGCAAGCAAAAACAAACGCAAATGCTACTTAAAGAAATCACTATTGAATTAAGCGAGGACCAAACTGTCTTTTTTTTACTGTAGGTACATGAAGATGCTGTATCGAACATCTCACCTTGAGCTCTGAAATCATGGGGTTCTCTGTCTGCTTCAGAGACGAGAGGTCTAAACGCCGCTGGTAGTCCTCCAGCCTCTGTGAAAAGCGAGACAGCGGCAGAAAAAATAGAAGAGACAAAGAAAAAGAAGGAGAACAGACAGAAAAACAGCTGTAAGCTGGATGCTCTGCTGCTACTGGCACTATTAATTACACACTAACCAAGGGACACAAACCCAATATGCTCCCATGCAATCAATCAACTGCCATCATCTTTGTTTTCTCTCAGAGGAACCGAGAGGAGCGTTTTGAGTAGACCAGAAGCCCTCCGGGCCTGGGGTTTAACGAGATAGGGGAAACACTGCCGTTCCCTCTCCCAGACGAGGTGAAATCACAGCCCACCTGTTTGTTTTCAGACTCCTTCACAGCTTGGTTAACATGGTTGAGGATCCTCCTGCAGCAGTCGCCTGCCTTCTTTACCTTGTCTTTCTCTGCCAAGTCGTCTGAAATGAAAAGACGTTTGAGTGAGACGAAGCTGAAGAAACCAGAGCTGCCTCGGTGGGAGACAGGCCATTAACTGTCTGTCTCGTTGCACCCAGTAACACACGATCATATTTAGAAAAGCATAATGATGACAATTACATCCCTTAATAGCTGGTTATACTTCGTATTTAGCGTTTTGTTTTTTAGCAAGGGCAATGAAACAAGCAGCAAATATTAAGAACAGTATTACCCAAATAATGACAAACCATTTCCCGAAATGTGCATTAGCTCTTCCGGATAAGGCAGAGATTGTAGCGTCTGTTTAACCGAAAGCACGCCAGTAATTCACTAATGTCTGGCATGCTGCCACTTAGCCGGGGTCAGTGAAAAGGGCCGAGTTCAGACGACGTGCGTGTATCAACTCCCGTTGCATGGACAAGTGATGAGCCAGCCGGCGAACTTTTAGAAGACGTGTTGTCAGGGCTTCCTCTTACTACCTAATAAGACCAGGTCAACTGATAGTCGACGTCAGCAGGTCATCCTGTTTCCATGCGTCATAGACGGATTTAGCGGTTCCTGTTTACGCCGAGGCGTTTCACTACGCAGAAAAGAGACTGTGAATACAGCGGTGGGACAGTGCTAGGAGCAACACCACTGGAGTGTGTCAGTGCAGAAGGACTATGCTGTAATTAATGCTGCAGTGAGCACATCGCACGGCATCCCTGTGACAGGCTGGTCCCTTCGGAGCCTAGAGTCACTAGCACCCAGCATCAACAGCCTAGGACCCCGTCTACACTACCAGGCTGTAACACAGACTGGGACCCCGTCTACACTACCAGGCTATAAACACAGCCCAAGACCCCATCTACACTACCAGGCTAAAAATACAGCCTAGGACCCCGTCTATATTACCAGGCTACAAACAAAGCCTAGGACCCCATCTACACTACCAGGCTATGAACCAGACTGGGACAGCTCACTTTCCATCCGCATTCTTAAAATTGAATGGCTCCCGCAACTATGGCGGTTGTGTAACCAGGGCAGAATATTAAAGCTTGGCTTTGCGAAGGGACCGAGGTATATGTGAGCCAGAGAGACAGACAGGTGACAGTGTAATACCAGTGTATTTGACAATGCTCTCCAGTAGTAGTGGATACTTGGTGAGCCTCTGCATCTCCACAGGAATGATGTCCTTTAGCTGGAGTCTTCGACACAGTCTGTTACTCTCAGCCTCCTGCGTCACACACACACACACACACACACACACACACACACACACACACACACACACACACACACACACACACACACACACACACACACACACACACACACACACACACACACACACACACACACACACACACACACACACACACACAC
>JACXGI010016248.1:5821-16251 GCA_016801175.1 Esox masquinongy | reverse complement strand
CATTACATTCTAAACAGTAAAATGTTTAGTTAATGTTTTCTTATATTCAATAGTAAATGTTAACTTAAGGGTAAAAACTTTGAATGGAGGCCTCCGTTTATCATGACAGAGGAGGAGAGACAAGGAAGGTGTCCATCCTCGGCAACAGAGGTACACACCTGCCGCGTCTCTCCCTGGTGTTTCTGGTGGCTTCTTAAAATGGCTTGTGGTGCTGACATCTGCTGGGGCCAAGGGCTAGCATGGACTTCAGTGCAGAACAAAGACTTGATTAAAACAGGGGTGGAACATCAAACATGCATACTGTAGGTACTGACATACACTACATGGCTTCACCAGTCTACATATATGTTTTTAGTCTTGTTTATGTAGTGTAGGTGGGTTGGCTGACTGATTGGGCTTTAGGAAGTCCATTGCTTCCTTCTCACCATCTGTATCAGAGGCTTCTTCAATGTACCCATTATAAAAAATTTAAAAAAAGGATTTATTGGATTTTCAGGCAATTTCATCCAAAGACAGATGTGACATTTAAATTAGTTTCTAAAGTTTAATTAAGAATTAATTCAAAGTAAAGAAAATACAATAATGTAATCATGTTAAGATTTTCGTATATTAATGTAAAACAAATGTTACTGGAATCAAAACACCATTCATACAAATTCTATATCCTATGGAGAACTGTGAATTCATTGCATTAAAAAAAACAATCAAGAAATCATGTTTTGTCAGTAAAACAACAACCTGTCAGTGGCCCTATCCGGGGGAGGCCCCGGACAGCGCCCAACAGGCGGGAAAGCAATCCACCCACATTGCCAAGCATCAACCAAAGTGACACCCGCCAACCGCAACCACCCTGAATGAGGGCCGAGTATAGCCAGCAGAGTACAGGCCAATTGCACAAGTGCGCAACAGAGAGACAACAACAAGCCAGTGTTGCCCAAGCCAGTGTCAACCAGTCTTGCCCAAGGTCCGGCAGTATTCTCCAGAGTGAATACCGATATCCTAACCCGCACATTCCTAAAAATACAGTATTTTCGCTTGAGGCGTATGGTTGAAACATTTAATTCTTTTAATTTAATTCTCAATACCCCTGAGCCAAGCAGGCCACAGAATTCTGTAGTGTCTTAAGCAGTGATAGAATCAAGGCAAAGCACAAGATTCCATAGGACAGTTCAGAGGTCTCGGGCAGCTGCTCCAAGAACCGAATGAACAAAAGATGTGGGGGACACGTCCAGTAAATAGAAACGGACAAACGCCGAAGGCGACGACCACGACGCCGCGGCGCAAATGTCATCTACCCTGATCCCGTGAAAAAGGGCAGAGGAGGCTGCGACACCACGCGTGGAGTGTGCACGGAGACCCTCCGGAACGACAGAGCCAGACGCCCCGTAGGCCAAAGTGATGCAGTCACAAAGCCAGTGGGAGAGACACTGCTTAGAATGCGGACGACCCACCTGGGAATCTGAATAACAGATAAACAGCTGGGGAGTCAATCGATAGACCTGGTGCGCTCCACGTACAGAGCGAGAGCATGTACCGGGCATAGACGGTGGAGCCTCTCGTCCTCCTCACGCACGTGCGGAGGAGGGAAGAAGGCCTGTAATTCGATAACTCTAGATCGAAAACAGCTGGTGATAACCTTAGGCACAAAGGACGGGTTAGGTCTCAGTGTAACGCAGCTTAAGTCCTCTCTGATAGCCAGACAGCCTGGGCGCACAGAGAGTGCACGGAGATCGCTCATTTGCTTAGCAGAGCATAAAGTGAGGAGCAAGGCAGTCTTAAGGGAGAGCAGCTTAAGAGAAAACTGCTGCAAGGGCTCGAATGGAGGCTCACAGAGACTCAGCACCTTAGCAAGGTCCCACTGCAGAGTGCCCAGTCTGGCCACCGGGCGCAGACGGCGCGTACCCAAAAAGAAACGGCGGAGAAGAACGTGGCTGAAAACAGTGTTCCCAGCAAAACCCTTATGGCACGCAGAGATAGCCAATGCAAATCCACGGATAGTTGAGGGCGATCTATCCATATCAAAGTGATACTGTCAAAATTACAGCATCTCCTCCACAGGGCAACATGAAGGGTCAGAAGACCTCTGCGCGCATCACGTCGCAAACATATTCCACCGAATGGAATACATTTTGGACGTAGATGCTGCCCTAGCCCCCTTGATGGTGCGGACCACCACAGCGGACAGGCCCCTATTTTTAAGACTCCCGTTCAGGGGCCAGACAATGAGGGTCCCTGACAGCGACGGAGGGTGTAGAATCAAGCCCTTCGCTTGAGACAGTGTGTCCTGTCTGAAAGGAACTGCCCACGGGTGGTCCGCCAGCAACTGGATCATTTCCGGGTACCAGATAGCCACGGGACGATCGGGTGCCACCAGAATGACCAGAAGCCCCTCCGCTTTAATCCGGGCCAGCAGATGTGCTATGCAGCGTTGTGGAGGAAATGCATAAAGGAGACCCCGAGGCCAGGGGTGGTGCGCAAACGCGTCCATCCCCAGAGGGGGGCGATCTGTCTGAGATGGGGAGAACCACAGACAGCAGTGTGCGTCCTGTCTGGACGCAAACAGGTCCACTTGGGCTTCCCCAAACCTCTGCCAGATGGGGGAGACGATGTCCGGGTGGAGACACCACTCGTCATGACGAAGGCCTCCCCGAGACATCAGGTCCACGCCCACATTCAGACGTCCCGGAATGTGGGTCGTCGATAAGGAGCAAAGGTGGGCATGCGCCCTTAGCCTAAGACGAGTCGCCGACCGGTGGAGAGCAAGAGACCTGATCCTCCCTTGGCGATTGATGTAAGCCACTGTGGCCCGATTATCTGAGCGAATCAGAACATTGCGGCTCCTGACCAAGTCCGAGAAGTGCGTCAGCACCAGTAGGACCGTGTCCAGTTCCAGCAGGTTGATGTGGCGAGGGCCGGGGGGCCACACTCTTCCGACAGCCTGACACACACACCGCCCCATCCGTGAAGAGGCGTCTGTGAAAACCTGAACGCACTCTGACACCTCTTCACGGATGGGGCGTCAGAGTGCTTTCAGGTTTTCACAGACGCCTCTTCACGGATGGGGCGGTTAAGAGGCGTCTGTGAAAACCTGAACGCACTCTGACACCCTGCCCAGGGGTGCGCCCTGAGAGAGCACCACGGGGTCTCTCCAATATTCCATGTCCCCCCATAGGTGTAATGGCAGAGATAAGGTCCGGTTCCGATGGCGCACGGGGTCGACCCGATGGTGAGCAAACCAGGCCTGCAGGCTGCGCATGTGCAGTAGACCTAGAGGGATCACTGCATGCGCTGCTGCAATCATGCCCAAGAGGGACATGAGGGCCCGAACCAAACGCCTGCAGGGTTGGCTGCACAGGTTGAGGGCAGAGAGCAAATCGAGAGCCCGAGCGTCCGAAATGCAGTCTCTCATTGTGCGTGTCCATGACCAGACCCAGGTAAGAAACCTGCTGGGCTGGTCTCGGAGTGCTCTTTTTCCAATTCACAACGAGCCCTAATCGCGTAAGAAAGGACACCACTCGGAAAGTGTGTACTCTGGCCAGCTCCAGGGACGGGGATAAAATCAGGAGATTGTCTAGTTCGGGGCTAAAATCCTGATGCCTTCCCTGCGTATGGGGCTCCAGCGCCGTCTCCAAGCATTTGGAGAAGCTGTGCGGAGCCAAGATCGGCGTTGGTCAGGAAAAGCTCGAATTCCCTCTCTGCCCCGGGAATTCCTGGCATTTGCATATGCAAGACGTTGCACCCTAGGCGGGGACGTGTTGCCATGGGGACACCGAGTGGCAACGGCAGAGACCGGGGACTCAGTGAGAACAGGTAGCGAGACAGGGGCAAGAGCCGACGACGTTACCTGGTGTTTGAGCCTGTCATAGCGAGCGGATTGAGAAGCCCCAACGGTTATGTCTATAACCTCCTGTGAAATCTCAGAACGCTCAGTTGCCTGTGAATGGCGGGAAAGAGAGGAGTTTTTTTTGTATGATAAAACCTTCAATATAAACACATTCTTGTATTTTCCAAATTCATTAACTATTTAAAACCAACAAATTCTGTAATTCATTATATTTTAGACTTCTATATAGTTTGATAACGACCAAGTAGGTGTATTGATGCTCTGGCTGGATGGTGATGGTAATGGGGTTAAAAAAGGCCTGGCGGTTCTAGTGTTAAATAGGGACCTGGCCCTACAATCGCCACAGCAGCAAGTCATCCATATGACCTCTGAATGAACCTACCTCATATCCGTCCTTCATTGTGACCAACAATAAAATGTTTCAACCATATGCCTCAAGCGAAAATACTGTATGTTTTGGAATGCACGGATATCGGTAGCCTATTTACTGTGGAGAATACTGTCGGACCTTGGGCAAGACTGGTTGATTGATTTTTGCAGATTTAAAAAAAAAATGCGTTTCCAACCGTTCCAACGGGCTATTTGATTAAAATAACCTTCCTATTTTATTGACGTTTTTTCTCCGTAATGTTTGTACTTTAAAATATTAAATGTGGCAAAGGAGGTGAATATAAACGTAAAAAATGAAATCCCTGAAATTGTTTTCATTCCCATTGCTCATACAACTAGAGGGCGGTTTGAAAAATAATGGTCTAAGGATCACTGGAGAACATTGTAGCGACTCCCGACAATGTTCACCATCCTACGGATACTTTTGACGAGTGTATTCGTTTCAATACACATCCTACATCAACGAAAATGTTCACACTAAACAGAACAAATAAATACAACAATAGAACCACCAAGATGGCCGTTTTAAGAATTATAAAATAAATACATTTATTTAAAGAGAAACATTGAACCAGCCACGTGTCATCACTAATATACAGCTCCGGAAAAAATTAAGAGACCACTGCACTTTTTTCTTTCCTTTCCCAAAAAGACAAAAAGGAAGGTTTTGAGTGACGAACAGAAGGGTTAAAATTAAGAGACCATTGCAAATTGAACACGTCTGTTCCTCACTCAAAACTTTCCTTTTCATTTCTTTTTGGAAAGGAAAGAAAAAGTTGCAGTGGTCTCTTAATTTTTTCCGGAGCTATATATATATATATATATATATATATATATATATATGCATTCATTAGTGTGAACTAGCCTACAAAACAATCAAATGCCCATTACAAACCTATTTCTATAGGGATTTATGTTAGGTTAATACAGTGGTTATTAATCTGCGTAGATCCTGCCTATCATCTCTGGATGTACTGGCGATGATGGATGGGCTACTTTGACTACGAACATGCATACAGAAAAAAATACATTCATAGACTCCACACACTGCAGCTCCAGTTGTTATACTTAGAGAGGTGAAATGATGCAGTAGACATTATAAAGATGACAGCGGACTAGAGCTCAGTTTATATAAGCGCTGCGGTACGTTCGTTTTGAATAGCGGAGTGTTGTTAGGCTGTGAATTAGTATACATGCTGCTATTGTTCACAACTAGTGAGCAACCCTTTCTCTTTTTGCAATGCAAGCAGTTCAACTTAAGCACTTAAACAAGACTACCTGATTAAAAGTTTTATTTTTGCAACTTTTATTCGTTGTAATGTTGCCTGGTATGAATATTTATGGGCCAATCCTGTTTTGTATTACATACAATGTTTTATCATTTGAGCAAAATGTAATGGCACACTTGATGCGTCTTCACCTTATGCCAACGTGCTACTATTCAGCCAATTGCTCACTGTTCTGACTTAATGCTTTGGAGTTCAAAGGTTGCCTTGCTTTAGGGTTACAAATAACTATTAATGAACAATTATAGGCCCATCAATGGATGGAATCAAAGAACGATGGGCTGTAGCAACCATTACATGGCCTTGTAATGCTGCTGCATAATGAATTTCGCCTAATGAGACATACTAATGAGTATCTCGTTTGAACGACTTAGCAAAAAAATTAGGTAGTAATCAGTAATTAGTCAATTTTTTTTTCCATAATTTTTTATACTAAGTCGTACAAACGAGATAAGTCGTTCAAACAAGATACTAAGTAAACAATTGGTAAAAAAAAATGCTCCTTTTTTCCCCCCATCATTTTTTTTACTAAGTCGTTTGAACAAGAAACTTAGTCTCTGGGCCCAAATTTTTTTTTTCTGCTTGGGCTTCAGGGCTTCCATATGAAATATTTACAAACCAATGACAAAATGAAATTGAACAACAACATAGTGTCTCATTGAGGTGTTTGGCCACCATCAAGAGACGCCAGAACAGCTTCAATGCTCATTGGCATCGATTCTACGTGTCTCTAGAACTCTACTTTTCAAATTTTGACTGGTACTGTAGATTCTACCAGTCTCTGGAACTCTACTAGAGGAATGGAACACCATTCTTCCAAAAGATATTTGGTGTTTTGAAAATGGTGGTGGAGAGCCTGTATTACACGTTGGTCCAAAATCTCCCATAGGTTTTAAACTAAATAAAGGCCATAGCATATAATTTAAATTGGATTTAAATACTAAAGACCAAGATGGTCCCACAGATGGGCGCCTCAGTTAGCAGATGCACAAATTCCTGTCTTATTTTGTGTGTTAATTCAGTGTTCTGCGACAATTCAACTGGACAAATCTATAACCCCTCCCCACATACACACACAACCGTAAACTGGACATTTCTTGCACCTTGCATATTTTTTAGTAATTTATTAAGCCTCAGCCTACTGTTTTTATGCTCAGTCAACTATTCTTATTTGTTTTAATTTCTTTTGTACATTTCTGCACCAGCGGAACAGAAAACATTCCTACTTTGTTGTGAAACTTACTTGGCAATAAAAATCTTTCTGATTCTGAAATGATTTTCATGTTCATCATACAGTACCATTCAGTGATCCCCTCAGGCACTATCATCCTTGAGGAACCCCGAATAATAAACCCTCTCAGTCACTTAGATCCTTTCCTCTTGCAGTCTTGATCTAAAATCAAGGTCAGTTAGGCCTGCTCATCATTTTTAAACATGCCACAAAGCATGATAGGATGTTAATTGCTTAAATTTATCATGCAGTAGACCTGTATGGAAGCATCGGCATTCGATATATTCCCCCACTCATTGATTCAGGTTTTATTTTTAATTTGTCACCTGTTAGGGTTAGGGCTTCCAAACCAAATACTCAAGTATTTGGTTTGGAAGCCCTGAGGGCTGTAATTTCGAAGGAAGTTTAACCTACTCTGATATATCAAGGAAAGTCAGGGTGGACAATCTCTGATTGCCTAAATTGATGTCAAACGGTAATAGGATGGTGATTAAGATGTTGGTTAGTGTTAACTTAATTGGAGTTTGTGCGCATACGGGGCGCATACGGCAAAGCAGGCTGAGTTTTTACATAATGCCTCATGCTCAAATTTTTCTCTGGAAGAATGCACTTTTATAATGTCAGGATATGAGGAGTTTAAAGAAAGGTTAACGGCTATTTTGTCTTAAGGACTTTTACTTGTTATATGATTGAGATGTAAGGACACGTAAAATAGTCTATCTTACTCACTGTTAATGAATTAATATCTACTCCCTAAAGCACCTAGGCTATTGTGTTTAGAATAACTTAATTCTAATAATGATTTCAGCTGCAACCCCAGTGGAAAGTGCAACTGGCAACAAGACAGGATGAAATATAAAAATATCCTATCAAGTGGTGTGTATTAACAGTTCTCATCATTAATAAACAGTACAGATGTGGTGTGTAGCCTACATTTAAAACAGCCTATTCATGTGTTCACAGCCTTTATGTGCAGGGTAATATATCAATTGTTTGATTGCCCAGTTTAAAATATTTGTATGTAGTTCACATGCCCATCTTATGTACAGTTGAGGGGGATACTATTGAAAAATGTGGGGAATCATGCACCAACCCAGGCCACCTAGCCTCCAGACTGGTCACCATTAAATGGTGATCACATCATCTGACAAAGGATTTCAGGCCATTTTAACATGCTTCCTTTGTAAGAAAATCTAATGTGTCTTTAATTGTCTTGAATATAAGCATATTTATAAGTATATGTTTTAAGGCCGAATACGATATGATCAAATACCTAAACACTGATGCTGTGAAATGACTTCCTATTCACATAATCCCCCTCAGGTTCTCCAAGGGGCGCTCTAATGGGGATATGCGTACAGTCAATTGCACCAATCACCTTCGGAATTCCAATGGGAAAAATTGGATCTGTACACAGCCTATAAATATTAAAAATAGCCAATGTATTATTATATTGCGATCGCATAAAAAGCCTCTTTGATCTTTAGAATGCTTAAATGGACTGGGAACACAACAAATGCATCCAGTGGTTTAGTGAGAGGAAGCACCATCTTTTGAACAGCACAATATACAGAATTTCTGCTCAGATTTTCAGCGTCACTGATGGAATACACAAAGTGTCCACTGGCAAAATATTGCAAAGAAAGGCTGTCCAACAGTGAGGGCATGACACCGGCCAGTGGCATTGGAGACGTCTGGCCCCAGCAGCCAGCAAAGATACTGAATTCCCTGAGATGAGAATCTATATCTTTCATAGAGAACATCATCAAGGTAAGCTAGAGGATTTGCACACTCTCTACACACCCTCGCCCTGCCGAGTGAGCCTGTCACACTCCATGTGCCAATGTTGATTGGGTCTTCCAAATGTGCCGGCATTTTTCCCCCCAAGATTGTGGGCGGAGGGGCGGTGCTTATATAAGGTAACATTGGGTTAACCACGAAGATAACCTGCTTGGTGCAATTTAGAGATGCAGTGTAAATTGCCATGACAGCATACATCGGGTAAAACAAATCCACCTTTCGTAGCACGGGTTAATCAGGATGTTACTGAAGTTAACTGGACAAGCTAGTTACCTCACTTCGTAGTACACCCATCTGAAGTCTAAAGCAAATTATTGTTTTGCCCAGGGACTTAGCATAAAAAACTAAGTTGTTCAAACAAGATACTAAGTCACTGTAAAAAGATACAGAGCAAAAAGGTTTTCTAATAATCAATTAGGCTTTTAAAATGACAACCTTGAATTAGCAGCCACAACGTGCCATTGCAACACAGGAGTGATGGTTGCTGATAATGGGTCTCTTTAACGCAAATGTAAATATTCCATTAGAATGCTGCCGTTTCTAGCTATAGTCATTACCAATGTCTACACTGTATTTCTGATCAATTTGATGTTGATATAATGGACAAACATTTTTTCTTTTCTTTTGAAAACAAGGACATTTCTAAGTGACCTCAACCTTTTGAACGGTAGTGTAGGTCATCTGGGTGTGTAAGCATAAGTGAGCTTATGTTTGTGTATATGGATAGTGCTGGCCATAGCATTGTGGTCAGGTGGTCACTGGAGGTGAACATGGGAGGAACTGGCATCACATGACACAACATTGTGGAAGTGGTATACCTAAGGATTCAAGGGAAGAAGCATGGTATTTGCTATTAGCTTGTACAACATGTTTATTTGTGAGGACGATACCTCCTATTACAGTCCCTTACACAGGTCTCGGAATATGGCCAGTGAAGTGGGCTGCTTAGACAAAGATTGGTAAGATCCCATGTTTGTAACCGGGACTAACTAAGTCAGGCACAGCCGTGCATCTGGCCACATCATATATACATACAGTATCTCACAGAAGTGAGTACACCCCTCACATTTTTGCAAATATTTGATTATATCTTTTCATGTGACAACACTGAGGAAATGACACTTTGCTACAATGTAAAGTTGTGAGTGTACAGCTTGTAAAACAGTGTAAATTTGCTGTCCCCTCAAAATAACTCAACACACAGCCATTAATGTCTAAACCACTGGCAACAAAAGTGAGTACACCCCTATATGAAAATGTCCAAATTGGGCCCAATAAACCACTTTCCCTCCCCGGTGTCATGTGAC
The DNA here is from genome assembly GCA_016801175.1 of Esox masquinongy. Lineage (NCBI taxonomy): Eukaryota > Metazoa > Chordata > Actinopteri > Esociformes > Esocidae > Esox > Esox masquinongy. The sequence continues at coordinate 6,393 of JACXGI010016248.1, read as the reverse complement.
TACAAGGTCTCAGGTGTGAATGGGGAGCAGGTGTGTTAAATGTGGTGTTATCGCTCTCACACTCCCTCATACTGGTCACTGGAAGTTCAACATGGCACCTCATGGCAAAGAACTCTCTGAGGATCTGAAAAAAAGAATTGTTGCTCTACATAAAGATGGCCTAGGCTATAGGAAGATTGCCAGGACCCTGAAACTGAGCTGCAGCACGGTGGCCAAGACCATACAGCGGTTTAACCGGACAGGTTCCACTCAAAACAGGCCTCGCCATGGTCGACCAAAGAAGTTGAGTGCACGTGCTCAGCGTCATATCCAGAGGTTGTCTTTGGGAAATAAATGTATGAGTGCTGCCAGCATTGCTGCAGAGGTTGAAGGTGTGGGGGATCAGCCTGTCAGTGCTCAGACCATACGCCGCACACTGCATCAAATTGGTCTGCATGGCTGTCGTCCCAGAAGGAAGCCTCTTCTAAAGATGATGCACAAGAAAGCCCGCAAACAGTTTGCTGAAGACAAGCAGACTAAGGACATGGATTACTGGAACCATGTCCTGTGGTCTGATGAGACCAAGATAAACT
>JACXGI010016247.1:0-16170 GCA_016801175.1 Esox masquinongy | reverse complement strand
CGTGTTGAACAGCGGGTGTATAATAGGAATGTGTGTGTTGGCGTGTTGAACAGCAGGTGTATAATAGGAATGTTTGTGTGTGCAGGCATGTTGAACAGCAGGTGTATAATAGGAGGAGTCCTGGAGAAGCGATTGTCTCCTCTTCCTGCTACACTATTGATGGGAGCCTTTGTGAATCACCGTGGAGACAAGCTGCAGGTACTGCATGAGTTTGAAGTGTGTGGTGAGTTTAAACTTGTGTTTTCTTACCAGAGTATCTGTGTGCAGGTTGGGCTGGGAGTCAGCGTGGGCTAAACAACATTACCCAGAGCCCTTTACATCAGGGAGTCTGTCATATGCACCTCCACCAGCTCAGTGGCCTCATGGGAAACAGAGTTCCTGTCTCAGGACTAGGAAAATGGTGCCGCAAGAAGTTCCCTCCTGTTCACTTCCTGTTGATAAACTGGGCAGACTCATCCCTCTACCCACATTGTACTGTATTCTCACTGTATTTTAAAGAATGTTTTCTGTGTATCAAAATAATTCTCTGTTTATGTTGGGGTTCTTTTTTACTAATGAGAATCAAAGTTCAGCACTAAAGATTAATCGCATTGTCTGTAAACAAATAAATACCTTGAAAACCTCTGAAATGCATGACTGATACAGCTAAAGTCTACAATGCCTTGTTAAAACCTTGAAAACTTTGAAGTAGCATAACATTGTGGTTTCTAAGCATAAGTATCTTAAATAATACTTTTTTAATGTAATATTTACTAATATTTCAATTAAAATATATTTTTTTCTAACAAAGATAAATTGGCTAACCTCATTAACAGATAATCATAACGCATGTCATTTTGAAAACAGCATAATCTAAAAAGGTTTGAAAAGGTATTGAAGATTAAATTAATAATATAGAATGAGAAGAGAAATGCTATTCTCCATTAAGCTAGCTATAATAAATCCCTTAAAACAACACTTGTTTACAGTGATCCCAATTTAGCAGCATTACTAAAGTGGTAAGTGATAGTGTTTGTAATTCAGTACATTTTTTCAGCAGCTACACTTGTGCTAGTTAACAAGCTAATATTTGGTTCACGGTATTAGCAGAAAAGAGCAGAAAAGATCTGGCTAGCTGTGGTAACCCTAACTAAATTATTGTCATGATGTAGCTGGCAAACCACCGTTTGGTTAGCTAACATATGTTTTGTTTAATGATGCAAGTTATAAGAAAGTAGTTAGAACTTATATAGTAGATTTTTGTAGATCTGAGGACATACAGTACCTAGCCTACATACACTGCTCCAAAATGATAAGGGAACACTTAAATCACACATCAGGTCTAGATGAAGGAAATATTAAAGATGAAAATCTGACTGTACATTGTCTGTGGCGCTGCTTGGTTGCGCCAGATGCACCGATACATAACATCCCAGAGGTTCTCAAATGGATTCAGGTCTGAGGAACATGAGGGACAGTCAATGGCATCAATGCCTTCATCATCCAGGAACTGCCTGCACACTCTGGCCACATGAGGCCTGGAATTGTCCTGCTCCAGGAGGAACCCAGGGCCCACTGCACCAGCGTAAGGTCTGACGATGGGTCTGAGGATTTCTTCCCGGTACCTAACAGCAGTCTGGGTACCGTTGGCTAGCACGTGGAGGTCTGTGCAACCCTCCAAGGATATGCCTCCCCAGACCATCACTGACCCACCGCCAAACCGGTCATGCTGGATGATGTTGCAGGCAGCATAACATTCACTACAGCGTTTCCAGACTATTTCACATCTGTCAAATGTGGTCAGTGTGAACCTGCTCATCTGTTGAGAGAACAGGGAGCTAATGGCGGACCTACCAGTTCTGGTGTTCTCTGGCGAATGCCAATCAAGCTCCAAGGTGCTGGGCTGTGAGCACAGGTCCCACTAGAGGACATGGGGCCCTCATGCCACCCTCATGGAGTCTGTCTCTGACAGTTTGGTCCGAAACATGCACACCAGTAGCCCACTAGCGGTCACTTTGTAGGGCTCTGGCAGTGCTCCTCCTGTACCTCCTTGCACAAAGGAGCAGATACTGGTCGTGCTACTGGGTTGATGCCCTTCTACGGCCCTGTCCAGCTCTCCTCGTGTAACGGCCCGTCTCCTGGTATCTCCTCCATGCTCTCGAGACTGTATTGGGAGACACAGCAAACCCTCTTTGCTACAGCACATATGGATGTGCCATCCTGGAGGAGCTGGACTACCTGTGCAACCAGAATGGGCTGCAGGTACCGCCTCATGCTACCAATAGTGACAAGGACACTAGCAAAATGGAAAAACTAGAGAAGAATCAGTCAGGAAGGGTAAGGAGAGAGCAATTGTCTGTGGCCACCATCTACAAACCCATTCCCTTTTTAGGGGTTGTCTTGCTGTTGCCTCTCCAGTGCACCTGTTGTCATGTTTACTTGCACCAAAACAGGTGACACTGATTCACAATCACTTATGCTTCCTAACTGGACAGATTGATATCCCTGAAGTTCAACTGACTTCGTGTTATACTGTGATGATTACGTGTTCCCACAATTTTTTTGAGCAGTGTAGTTGCGTTCACAAATCCCCACAGTTTAAACTGAGCACTGTCACCCTGGCAATGACTAATATACTGCTTCCATATGTTCCACTAACCAAACACACAAAAACGTGCTAGTAAGTTTCACTTTAACTTCTGGTCGACCAGCTTACCTAAGCTGTGAAAATGAAATGTTTTAATATTTGTAATATGAAAAAGTGATTTAGATTTAGCACAATAATTTACTACTCTATTTAATGCTTGTTTTCTTACTTGAACAGAAATTGGGTGTAGAATTGGCCAAGTAATTGAGACTTTCTCTGTCTGCCGTTGTTTGCCTATGGGCTTGGATTTGAAACACTGTCATTCTGCTATAACTTTTTATTTAAAGCATTAATGCAAACATTTTGCATATGGCCCCTTCATTCTTCTTAATTTGTTTATCAGATTTGTACTTTGCATAATGTTTTTATTGACTCTTGTCAACCAAACAAATGTAACTGTTTATGTTAAATGGTTAATTGATCTACTTAGCTCTCCTGAAATGATGATATAACACTTCAACCTGGGGCTAAATAAGAGGATAAGTTAACGTGTTGAAAATACCAAGATTTTAACTGGGGTCCTCAAATAATTTAGAATCTGGATTAGTATTTCAAACATACATTTTTCCCCTCATGTGTATAGTGAGAGTGAATATAGTAATAATAATGGGTTACACTTCATATTGAGAGTCCCAATATCCATTTGCAGATGTTCTATAGATAGTTTGTTCAACGTTTATCTTTATCGTCTGTATCTGTCTCTGATAAGAAACCTATTGCTAAGGTTAAGGTTAGGTGTTAGGAGAAGAGGTTTTTGGGTAAATATTAAGGTTAGGGTTAGGATATAGGTTAAGGTCAGGGTTGGGGTTAGTACATAGTTAAAATGTTATTGATAGTCAGTAGATAGTCAAGCATCTACAGACACACTTTTAGTAGAGCATCTACAGACAGACTTTTATGACTCTCAAATGTCCCTAACCATCCACTTTTAAGAGTTAAGTAATACAATTACATAATACATTCATATTATAATAATTAATTTAAAACATTGTGCAGATGATAAGTGTCTAGAGGTGGGATTATTATATGTGGTATGTATTATATATTATGTATCATATTTAATGTACAGGAAATGAACACAAAGACAGGATCCCACGGTCAGACACAGACTGTAACTACTTGTCTGTCTGTCTGTCTGTATCTCTAGAGGGCTGGCTGGCTGGAAGGCTATTTATGTCTTTCTGTCTGTATCTCTAGAGGGCTGGCTGGCTGGAAGGCTGTTTCTGTCTGTTTGTATGGCATTCATACTGTGATATGAAATACTGTAAAATTTACCTTTAGTTTATGGACCTTTTGATTTTAAGGTAACAACTGTTTAAAGTATTTTTTTTTTAATTAATGGATTTTTCTGATACTGTAGAAACATCTGTGGAGTAATTGTGTTGGGTTTGTGTGTAGGTGTGTGCACCTGTGTGTGAGTGTGTGTTTGAGTTTGCCTGACTATATGAATGGGGACTAAACTGTGGTTGAAACAGAGAATGAGTTTGATTTACAAAATGTACATTTTATGGTTACGGGTGTTAGGGTATGATTTAGTTTAAGGGTAAAAGTTACAATTAGGGTTAGAATTTGGATTAAAGTAAGGTTTGTTTTATGTTGGTTAAAGTTAGATATAGGTTAAATAAGTCATCTGTGCAATGTATTCTCCACACAAAAGAATCTGGAATGACGGAAACAACCAACTCCCTTTTCCTGCTTCCAAATTATGTTGTACTTGTACTTTTTGTCAGCCAGCTTCTAAAAGCTGTAAAACAAGTTGTTTCGATATTTCCCTGTGGTTCAGATGGCACAGTGATTCCCTACACAATATCTCACATGAACACACAACTTAGCAACCAGGAAATGAGAGGCATTTGACGGGCAGCCATTCCTCCCCAGTCAAAGACCATGTGTCTGAGGGATTCCAGTTGAGGAGGGTACTGCCTTTCCATCTGTCAACAGAAGACTCTCACTTCACATGTGATAACTCCAGAGGTACTACAGAACACTGTTGTTACTACAGACATCATGGACAGTTGCTATGTAAACATTCTACACACAGCAGCTTTAGGTGAAGGTCAATAAAAAGAGAAGTTTTGATGTCCCCATTTAGATGGCTGTGTATTTGGTCTATGTTTTTTTTATGTCTTGTAGACACTGTTGTGTCTAATCTTGTACAGAGGAATTGACTATGCTCTTCTTGGCCCTGTAGGAACCCTGTGACAGGTTATATGCTGTTAAGGCCCCTGTGACAGGTTATATGCTGTTAAGACCCCTGTGGTAGGTTATAAGCTGTTAAGACCCCTGTGCCAGGTTACATGCTCTTAAGTCACATTATTAGTGTTAGATTGCTGACATACAGTAAGGTGAATAAAACTCCCCAATGATTTATCATCCTTTCCCTGTCAATGAATACAGCAAGGAACTGTGGTTTGTATGGATTAATTCATTCTTCATGTCAACTGCTTCTGTGTTCTGTAATAAGTCATATTTCAGTTTCTCCAGTTAAGGGTTAGGGTGAGGCTAATGCATCTTGGGTTTCTGTGTGAAAAATGGGATGGAGTTGAGGCTGCTGTCTGCCTCCACTGAGACTGACCAGATACACGCAACATCAATCCAGCAAAATAATATGAATTAAACAGTAGTTAATAATATGCTTCTGCTTACTCAGCTGTTCCTCACAAGTAATAAAACAACAGTCTGTCTAAAACCAGTGTCATCATGTACCTCAAAACAACACTGTCTAAAACCAGTCATCCTATACCTCAATACAATACACTGTTTATAACCAGTGTCATCATGTACCTCAATACAGCACACTGTCTATAACCAGTGTCATCATGTACCTCAATACCATACACTCTCTATAACCAGTGTCATCATGTACCTCAATACCATACACTCTCTATTACCAGTGTGATGATGTACCTCAATACCATACACTCTCTATTACCAGTGTCATCATGTACCTCAATACATCACACTGCCTAAAACCAGTGTCATCATGTACCTCAATACATCACACTGTCTAAAACCAGTGTCATCATATACCTCAATACAACATACTGTCTATAACCAGTGTCATCATGTACCTTAATACAACTCACTGTCTATAACCAGTGTGATCATGTACCTTAATACAACACATGTCTATAACCAATTTCATCATGTACCTCAATACCATACACTCTATTACCAATGACATCATGTACCTCAATACAACACACTGTCTAAAACCAGTGTGATCATGTACCTCAATACAACACACTGTCTATAACCAGTGTCATCATGTACCTCAATACAACACTGTCTAAACACAGTGTGATCACGTACCTTAACACATATCTATAACCAATTTCATCATGTACCTCAATACCATACACTCTATTACAAATGACATCATGTACCTCAATACAACACACTGTCTATAACCAGTGTAACCCTGTACCTTAATACAACACACTGTCTGTTACCAGTTTCATCATGTACCTCAATACAACACTGTCTAAAACCAGTGTGATCATGTACCTTAATACAACACATGTCTATAACCAATTTCATCATGTACCTCAATACCATACACTCTATTACCAATTACATCATGTACCATAATACAACACACTGTCTATAACCAGTGTCATCATGTACCTCAATACAACACACTGTCTATAACCAGTGTCATCATGTACCTTAATACAACACACTGTCTGTAACCAGTGTCATCATGCACCTCAATTCCATGCACTCTCTATTACCAATGACATCATGTACCTCAATACAACACACTGTCTATAACCAGTGTGATCATGTACCTCAATACAACACACTGTCTATAACCAGTGTCATCATGTACCTCAATACAACACTGTCTAAAACCAGTGTCATCATGTACCTCAATACAACACTGTCTAAAACCTGTGTCATCATGTACCTCAATACATCACACAGTGTAAAACCAGTGTCATCATGTACCTCAATACATCACACTGTCTATAACCAGTGTCATAATGTACCTCAATACATCACACTGTCTATATCCAGTGTCATCATGTATCTCATTAAATCACACTGTTTATAACCAATGTAATCATGTACCTCAAGTCTGTTTATTAAATATTAATATTAATTTTAAAATGTCTGAAAATAACATCAAATATGAATACAGTTAGGTCCAGAAATAATTGGACACTTTTTTTGTCTGTTAACCAAAATATATTCAAGTTACAGTTAAATAATGAATATGAGTAAGTGTAGTCTCTCAGCTCTAATTTGAGGGTATTCACATCCAAATTGGAGGACGGATTTAGGAATTACAGCCCTTTAATATGTAGCCCCCTCTTTTTAATTGGTCAATTGACTAAAAAGGTGTTTCATTAGCAGGTGTGGGCTATTCCTTCGTTATTTCTTCATCAATTAAGCAGGTGTTGTAGAATTTCTTGAACTGATGTATTTTTGTATTCTACAAATGTATAAAGGAATTACTGTTTAAAGTATTGAGTAAATGGGGAAGTACAGAGTCCCCATGTTTAGATAAAAAAGGAATGTGAGAAAGGGGATCTGGTCTCTATTTATTTATGGGTTAGGGTTAGGGTCATCATTGAATGGTATCAGTAGATCATTGGATCCTCCGTCAATCTGTTAATTTGGTAATCTGTTTAAACCATCAGTGTGTCGGTTCTTTGTCCAGATGGTATGTGGCCCTTCTGAGTTGCCTAATCAAAGGTTGCCTACAGTGTCCTTAGGGGCAAGCTGTGAGGGGACAGCTTGCCCCTTTGGGTAAAACCTAGTAATGGATGGAACAAAGGGAACATGTATTGTTGACACAGGACAGTTGTGCAGTATCTTACCACACCCCTTTTTCTGAAATATTACTGATGATTGTCTTGTGTTACTTTTGAGATGTCTCACAGTTTATTTTGTAGGCTTTGAAACGTCTGTCCTTGCAAGTAAATAAAAACTGCTAATTGTGCCAAGATAATTGTGTCTCTGTACAAAAGAGTTCTAATTGATGGAATTACCATCACAAAATTCTGGAGTTGAGTCCAGGTGTGGCATTCGCATTTGGAAGCTGTTGCTGTGAACCCTCAACATGCAGTCAAAGGAGCTCTCAATGCAAGTGAAACAGGCCATCCATAGACTGCAAAAAAATCCATCAGCAAGATAGCAGGAACATTAGGAGTGGCCAATTCAACAGTTTGGTACATTCTGAGAAAAAAAGAGCGCACGGGTGAGCTCTGCAACACAAAAAGGCTTGGATGTCCAAAAAAACCCCTTCACAACATCCAACCAACTGAAGAACACTCTCCAGGAGGTAGGCATATCATTATCCAAGTCTACCATAAAGAGAAGACTTCACAAGAGCAAATACAGAGGGTTCACTACAAGGTGCAAACCATTCATAAGCCTCAGGAATAGAAAGGCCACATTAGACTTTGCCAAAAAACATCTAAAAAGGCCAGCCCATTTCTGGAACAGCATTCTTTGGACAGATGAAACTAAGATCAACCTGTACCGGAATGATGGGAAGAAAAATGTATGGAACAGCTGATGATCCGAAGCACATCATCTGTAAAACACGGTGGAGACAGTGTGATGGCATGGGCATGCATGGCTTCCAGTGACACTGGGTCACTAGTGTTTAATGATGATGTGACAGAAGACAGAAGCAGTCAGATAAATTCTGAAGTGTATAGGGATATATTGTCTGCTCAGATTCAGCCAAATTCAGCCAAGTTGATTGGACGGTGCTTCACTTTGCAGATGGACAATGACCCAAAACATACTGCAAAAGCAACCCAGGAGTTTTTTAAGGCAAAGAAGTGGAATATTCAGCAATGGCCGAGTCAATCACCTGATCTCAACCCAATCGAGCATGCATTTCACTTGCTGAAGACAAAACTTTAGGCAGAAAGACCCACAAACAAAGAATAACTGAAGACAAGTTTTAAAAATGAACATTTTATTTATGATTGTGCTAATTTGTCCAATTACATTTGAGCCCCTGATATAAGAGGACTGTGTTTATGAAAATGCTTGCAATTCCTAAACGTTTAATAGGATATTTTTGTTCAACCTCTTGAATTAAAGCTGAACGTCTGCACTTCATGTCACGGTTCAGAGGCAGGACAGGAGGCGCAGAGCTGTAGAACATTCTTTTATTATCTTTCTTCCACAAAACAAAAATAACAAAAGGAGAGTACGACCAAGAACTGATGTGCAGCAAACACAAAGCTATCTCCAACCAATGACCAACAACTAATGGAAAAACGGCAACTTAAATAGAATCCCAAAACAGAGGCAATAGGGAGCAGCTGCCTCTGATTGGGCATAATGAAACAGTAGTGCTAATAGAGATGCCAAGAGGCACCTCTGCAGTCAGGCCCTGACTGTGGCCTCCAGGCACATAGAAATGCCTAGAGACACCCCAGCCAGGACCTGACACTTCAATTGCATCTCGGTTGTTTCATTTCAAATCCATTGTGCTGGCGTACAGAGCCAAAATTATGAAAATTGTGTCAGTGTCCAAATATTTCCAGACCTAACTGCATTAAATACATGCATTGAAATGCTAAAGTATTATTATTATTATTACTATATTATTTGAGTGGGTCCTTCTCACTCCCTTCCTTCAGTGTCCATGCCCTCAAAATACAATGGAGCTTCAGGGAAATGTGAGGGCTTCCTTATACAGTGTAACCTCTATTTTAACCACCATCTTCAAAGAGGTGTTTGACCACTCTGTCCGGTCGATCGGTAGGGGATCTTCTCTGCGAAATCACCCAAGGCTCTCGCCCAGCTTCAGAGTACACACTTGACTTTCGCACCCTGGCCACTAGAAGCGGATGGAGTGAAACGGCTCTACTCACTATCTACCGCAGGGGACTGAACCGAGACCTTCAAACAGACCTCACCTGTAGAGGGGATACAATTGACCTTAACCGATTCCTTGGCATGTCCATCTCCATCGACAACCTCATCCGGGATCACAAGAGGAGTGGCATCTCCAAGCCTCGCGCGAACCTCGACCCATCATCCCACCTGTCCCTTCGGTCAGTCCTGAACCCATGCAGCTCAGCCGTGCTCCACTAACTACCACTGAGAAACAAAGATGCATCCGGGAGGCCCTGTGCCTTTATTGCGGAGACTCCACTCACCTACCCAGTCGTTGTCCCTCTTGACCTCCACGTCGAGATGAGCCTCCCATTCGACCCGCTACTCAGGTGGGTGTGACCACCCTTTTAAACATAACCCAGAGACAACTCTGCCTACCAGCCATTGTGTCCATTAAGGGGGTCACGCTCTCTGTGGAGGGCCTTGTGGATTCAGGAGCCGTTGGCAATTTCATTGATTCACGGCTAGCGGACCAACTAGGAGTCAAACTAACCAGTCAATCCTCCTCTCCGGATAAACTCCCTCGATTAACTCCCTCGATGAACAGCTCAGGGTTTGTGACCCATCAAACAGCCGACGTCCATCTTCAAGTTGGGGCCGTTCATTTTGAAACCATCCAACTCCACATCATAACATCTCCTCGGGAGCCCCTGGTACTAGGCCACCCCTGGAGGCCACCCCTGGAGGCCACCCCTGGAGGCCACCCCTGGCTCTGCCTACACGATCCCTTCATTTCCTGGAAGAAAGGAGAGCTACTTACCTGGGGTCCCGCCTGTTCCGGTCAATGCCTCAGCCTGCCACTTCCGTCGAGGAGGCTATGTCCACTCAGCCCACTCCCATTCCTCCTGAATACCACCAATATCTGGCCGTCTTCAGCAAGGAGAAAGCATCCACTCTGCCTCCCCATCGGCCCTGGGACTGCACAATCGACCTCCTCCCTGGTGCATCACCTCCGAAGGGGCGCATATATCCTCTCTCTCTGCCTGAGTCAGAGGCTATGAACAACTACATTGATGAGGCACTCCAGTCGGGTTCCATACGCCCTCTCCTGCAGCATCTAGCTTTTTCTTTGTGGGGAAAAAAGATGGCGGTCTCTGCCCCTGCATCGATTACAGAGGCCTAAACCACCTCACGGTAAAATACCAGTTTCCACTCCCTTTGATACCAGCCTAAGACAGTAAAGGGTCCCTATCCTGTGTCAACCCGATCCTTCTCTCCCGTTCGTCCTAGAAGTAGACGCCTCAGAGGTGGGAGTAGGTGCTGTCCTTTCCCAGCGGTTGGGCACACCACCCAAGATCTATCCCTGCGCCTTCTTTTCAAAGAAACTGACGCCGGCCAAACAAAATTATGACGTGGGCAACAGGGAGCTACTCGCTATGAAACTGGCTTCAGAAGAGTGGTGGCACTGGCTCGATGGGGCACAAAACCCCTTCTTGGTCTTAACCAACCACTGCAACTTAGAATACCTCCGGAGTGCCAAGCGCATAAATGCCCGTCAAACCCAGTTGATCCTTGTTTTTTCAACCGGTTCCATTTCATTGTGTCCTACATTCCCCGTGGAAAAAACCTCAAAAACCACCTTGTCACACCAATTCGACCCTCCAACCAGCAACCCCAATCCAGAACCCATCCTCCCTCCATCCTGCATAATCAGACCCATTTGGTGGGAACTCCAGGACACCATCCAAGACGTCCTCCGGACTGAGCCTGCTCCGCCCGAAACCCCTCCGGATAAGACCTATGTTCCTGCCGCAGTTTCACCCCAGTTACCCCAATGGTGTCACACCTCCCTTGAGTCCGGGCATCCAGGCATCACCCAGGCATCACCCAGGCATCATCCAGGCATCATCCAGGCATCACCCAGGCATCATCCAGGAATCACCCAGGCATCACTCGCACCACTGAGCTTCTCTCTCGTCGGTACTGGTGGTCTTCCCTCGTTGATGACGTCCGTGACCACATGTTGTCCTGTCCAGTCTGCACGTCGACAAAAAACCCACGCCAACTGCATGCGGGTAATCTCATGCCCTTGCCTACACCACACAGGCCGTGGTCCCACATCGCCATGGATTTCCTCACAGACCTCTCTGACTCAGCCAGTTGTACCACCATTCTTGTCACCATCGACCGTTTCTCCAAATTGTGCCGACTCATTCCCATGCCTCATCTACCAACCGCCATGGAGCTAGCTGAGTGCGTCTTTCAGCACATTTTCTGCCAATTCTGGATCCCTGAGGATATGGTGTCTGATCGGGGCCCGTAATTCATCTCCAGATGGCCTTGGAAGGCCTTCTGTGCTTGGCTCAGGATCTCGGTTAGCCTGTCCTCCGGGTACCATCCCCAATCTAACGGGCAAACAGAGCCTTCCAATTGTGAGGTATTGATTGTTTGTTCGCTGCAACTTTACTAAGCCCTTTCCGGATTGACTACAGTTTTTGGATTTTTGTGTACCGACCTGCTTCTGCCTAATCTACCTTTGACTCCAATTCCCAGTCTAGAACCTATCAGTACTTTTGCCTGTCTGTTGGACTACTGTGTTTTGACCATCTGCCTGCCTGAGATTTGGAGACCTGCCCAGCCCTCTTGTACCTCAGCCTGTATCTGTGCCTTCCCATGTATTACCCCAGCCTGTACTTCTGACCACACTTCAGCTGTCTTCTGTTATCAATAAAACCAGCGCACACCGCAACTGGAACCACAACACCTGTCTCCGTCTGGTATCGTTACACCAAGGTATAAAGAAAGGACTTACATTGCTATATTATATAACCCAGGTTTTAAAAAATATTATGACAAAATGTAGCCTATGAAAAATGCATATACTGTAGCATACCAACCTATGTACCCCTGGAAGTACATAGGTACAAAGAAAGGACTTACAAGGACTTACATTGCTATATTATATAACACAGCTTTTAAAAAAATATTATGACAAAATGTAGCCTATGAAAAACACATATACTGTAGCATACCAACCTATGTACCCCGGGTGTTTTGTAAAAGCACTTTATGACAACTGCTGATGTAAAAAGGGCTCTATAAATACATTTTATTGATTGATTGATTGGAAGACCCCAATACATTTAAAAACAACAGGCCACTAGAAATTCAGTTTGGGGAGATAAAAGTTAAAGTTGATCCCTGGATGTTAGTTTTATATATTGACTTTGAGTTGAAAACATTTCCACATATAAACAAGATATACTATAAAAAGAACTTGCACAGGAACACTTCGGCCTTGATGGAATGTGGCAGAACCAGAAAGAAAAATGGCTTCTGGTCAATATAAAAGAGGTACCAGATTTAGAGCAGCCCCCACAGACAGTAATATTTCTTTGGAATTATGTGAATAGTTACCTTGTGATACAACTTTAAACTCAGTAGGTGGAATAAGCACATTAATATTTATTTTATAACACCTTTAAAAAAGTAACTGTGTCTGTGCACACTCTATTACACTATATAACACACTTTCCAACACACTCTTTTGCATAATATATGACACACTTTAAAACATCCTGTTTTTAAGGCAAATGGTAGTAATTGACACATTCAAGCATACCTCCTAGAGGGTCTTTAGTATCTGCTCGACGGTTCTTTGTTGGTGAATTCTTCGTTATGTTTAGCCTTCTTTGGTTTTTATTTGCCAGACTCTTATGTATTAATGATGCAAACACACTTGCTTAAGAATGAGCGAATTGTCCAAATACTTTTTGTCCCCAAAAAGTATTTGGACAAAATATGCTGTTATTTCTAAATGATACTTCCGATATTAATGAAAAAACACTGACAGTCTTTAACCCCGTTTGTTATAATATAATTTAAATTCCAAAGTGCCAGAGTAGAGAACAAAAACAACAACAACTGTGTGACTAACCAAATACTTATGGACAGCATTGCACAGCTATGATGTGTAACTACTACATTTTTAGATTTCACAGATGGACCACTTAGAAGCTAAAACATAGGGAGAAAGTTATTTTTCCCCCTGAATATATAGAATATAGCTTCACCAAACTGACAAGAGTTTGATTATTTGTATTTCTGGTTGATCCTTTAAAGCTGGGTTTCAGGTTTCCTGGTTCTCTGTGGAATGAAGAGTGGCAGCAGGAATTCTGATTAATTTTAATGGGGTGTGTGGTGTGTGTGTGTGTGTGTGTGTGTGGAACAAGGGCAGCAGGTAGAACTAGATGTCTGAAAAGTTTGTTTTGAAGTCTTACGTGTCTTCAGCCTTACACACATCTTCAGACACCAGGGAGAATAGGTCACACAGTTGTAATGTGAAGGTGTACTTTCTGGGCAGTGAAAACAATTAAACTTTATTAACCGTTTGGACTTTGATCTGAGTGATATCACAATGGAAACTTTGTCATTACCGTTACAGGGTCAGAAGTGACCAATCAGATGCTGCACTGCTCACCAGCACAAATACTCCAAAACCGGTGAGTTTCACACTGACAGGTGAGCAGAGAGAATTTAAAATATGTTGACGAGTAACAAAATTACTAAAGTTTAACATGATTTCAAACATGTTAAAAGAAAACAAAATTATTCAAGTTTAAAGTCTATTAATAGATTAACAAAATGCCCTTGAACTGGTGAACATAATGACAGAGTCAAATGGAATGTGTTAGCTAATCAAGCTATTTTCATTGTTAAACACACTCATACCACCACAATTTTTAATCAAATGTTTTAGTGGTAATGGAAACATTTCTTAACAAAGCCATGCATAAAATATGAGACAATAACAAAAGTGAAATAAAAAAAATTCATAATTTATAAGTTGGCATCAGTGTTGCGTTAGTAAAGCGTTACAGTAGTCAGACTATGTTTTAAAGGTAACGAGTAACGTAACGCGCAAGTCATTTGAGTTATCCTTTACTAGTTATTTTTTCAAATAAATAACGCGTTACTCTATTTCCCTCGAGTACAATCTACGTAGCTTTACGTAGCATTACTTTTATCTAGTAGCAAGTAGCAACAAAGGATGCAAAGATACATTTCAAAACGATATGTAGTGTCGACTAGTGATTTGTGCAGCGGAAAGGCTGAGCTCGGCTGAGCTTCGGGATTCTGCCTTGGGAAGCAGTTCACTATTTCCACTACATCGATATTACCCTCGCATAGAACCAATCACCGTGGTTGCTGTTATGTTTGGCTGAAATCAACTTGCCTGTTGGACAACCAAAGTTCGATCAGAAATCATCCTCTGTTGGAAAACCAAAGTTGATCCCAAAACATCCTCCATTATTTCCAGGCAAACGATTGTTTAATCCGAATGAACACGTAGCTGCCACTTCAGAGCTATATTAATAACAAATGATTAAGGAGGACACTAAAATAAAGGTATTAGAGCAGCGGGGCTTGTTTGGGATTCACAAGAGTTTGTTAATAAACGTTATGTAGCCAACATTGTATTTGTATATAGGAGGTGTTAATAGGGATTTAATAGTGGTCGTTTATATAAGCAGAGAAACATTTTCTTTTGTCAGCTATAATTTATAATAAATTAACATTTAAATACATGTTCTGTTCATAAATGCGATTTTTCTGAATAATTTCAATAACAGATTCAGTAGTTATTCACCTCTGAATAAAGTCATGAAACATTAATGGATTATACACATTATTGCAGAGATTTTGAATTGCTGTTTTTTTGAGAAGGTATTTTTATCAGTGTATAATGCTACAGCAGTTATTTATGTTCCTCATTGTTCACCAGAAGGATCTATCTAGTATTGAAGTCTGCACATATAGTTTGTAGAATAAGCCTGGCCTGAAAATGTGGAGGCAATTGCAATACAAAATAATTTATTGATTTTAGAGATTCTTCATTAAAGAACTAAATGCAAACATTGTTTCTCATTATGGTATATGATTACTTGAGATAATAGGATTGGTTGCTCTAGCTGTATAATGATTGACAGGCTAATGTTATATGCTGTTGAGTGACACTGACTACACTATACCCGACTACGTCATTATACGACGTCCCATTAAATCTGTGTCTTCTGGACATAAGTGACCAACACGTTAATATAGAATCAAAGGACTTATCTTAAAGTAACTAAGTAACTTAACGCCTTACTTTCTACAGCAAGTAACTGAGTAACGTAACTAGTTACTTTATGGGAGCTGTAACTAGTAACTGTAATTAGTTCCCAACACTGGTTGGCATTACACATACAATTTTCAAATGGGTAATCTGCTGTCACACCTTAAAAAGGCGTCTTTAATGTGGAATACAAATCAGTGTTTCTACTATCCATTATTACTGTAACAAGTATATATTAATACAGTAAAAAAACACCCCTT
This sequence comes from Esox masquinongy, assembly GCA_016801175.1. Classification (NCBI taxonomy): domain Eukaryota; kingdom Metazoa; phylum Chordata; class Actinopteri; order Esociformes; family Esocidae; genus Esox; species Esox masquinongy. Next base: position 356 of record JACXGI010016247.1, on the reverse strand, counting down.
AATACAGTAACACGTCTCTATTAATACGGTAACTACCACCCATTAGTACAGTAACAAGTATCTATTAATATGGTAACTAACCACCCGTTTATACAGTAACAAGTATCCATTAATACGGTAACTAACCACCTATTAATAGAGTAACAAGTCCCCATTGATGCGGTAACTAACCACCCATTAATACCGTAACAAGTATTTATTGATACAGTAACTAACTACGCATTACAGTAACGAGCCTGAATGTCCGTCCCACTAATCAGTTTCTTAATGGGCTAAATCACACAGTGGTTTGTTATCGCAGTGTTCTAAATCACAGTGGTTTGTTATAGCAGTGGGCTAAATCACACAGTGGTTTG
>JACXGI010016246.1:0-16160 GCA_016801175.1 Esox masquinongy | reverse complement strand
GCTTGACTGTAGGCAAGACACACTTGTCTTTGTACTCCTCACCTGGTTGCCGCCACACACGCTTGACACCATCTGAACCAAATAAGTTTATCTTGGTCTCATCAGACCACAGGACATGGTTCCAGTAATCCATGTCCTTAGTCTGCTTGTCTTCAGCAAACTGTTTGCGGGCTTTCTTGTGCATCATCTTTAGAAGAGGAGTCCTTCTGGGACGACAGCCATGCAGACCAATTTGATGCAGTGTGCGACGTATGGTCTGAGCACTGACAGCCTGACCACCCACCCCTTCAACCTCTGCAGCAATGCTGGCAGCACTCATATGTCTATTTCCCAAAGACAACCTCTGGATATGACACTGAGCATGTGCACTCAATGTCTTTGGTTGACCATGGCGCGGCCTGTTCTGAGTGGAACCTGTCCTGTTAAACCGCTGTATGGTCTTGGCCACCATGCTGCAGCTCAGTTTCAGGGTCTTGGCAATCTTCTTATAGCCTAGGCCATCTTTATGTAGAGCAACAATTCTTTTTTTCAGACCCTCAGAGAGTTCTTTGCCATGAGGTGCCATGTTGAACTTCCAGTGACCAGTATGAGGGAGTGTGAGAGCAATAACACCAAATTTAACACACTTGCTCCCCATTCACACCTGAGACCTTGTAACACTAACGAGTCACATGACACCGGGGAGGGGAAATGGCTAATTGGGCTCAATTTGGACATTTGCACTTAGGGGTGTACTCACTTTTGTTGCCAGTGGTTTAGACATTAATGGCTGTTTGTTGAGTTATTTTGAGGGGACAGCAAATTTACACTGTTATACAAGCTGTATACTCACTACTTTACATTGTAGCAAAGTGTCATTTCCTCAGTGTTGTCACATGAAAAGATATAATCAAATATTTGCAAAAATGTGAGGGGTGTACTCACTTTTGTGAGATACTGTATGTATGAAACATATGACACATCTATGTATGACAAACATGACATATTTATGTATAACACTCGCATGACACATTTCTGTATGACACATATTGCACATTTATGTTTGACACAAAGTGGCAAATCAAATATTTGCCAAAATGTGAGGAGTGTACACACTTCTGTGAGATACTTTATATATATATATATGTGTAAATATACATTTTACATTTATATTTTAGTCATTTAGAAGACGCTCTTATCCAGAGCGACTTACTATATATATATACAGATATACACACACTGATCAGCCATAACATTATGACCACCTGCCTAATATTGTGTAGGTCCCCATTTGCCGCCAAAACAGTCCTGACCCGTCGCGGCATGGACTCCACTAGACCTCTGAAGGTGTGCTGTGGTATCTGACACCAAGACGTTAGCAGCAGATCCTTTAAGTCCTGTAAGTTGCGAGGTGGGGCCTCCATGGATCGGACCTGTTTGTCCAGCACATCCCACAGATACTTGATTGGATTGAGATCTGGGGAATTTGGAGGCCATGTCAACACCTTGTTGTGTTCCACAAACCATTCCTGAACCATTTTTGCTTTGTGGCAGGGCACATTATCCTGCTGAAAGAGGCCAGTGCCATCAGGGAATACTGCTGCCATGAAAGGGTACACATGGTCTGCAACAATGCTCAGGTAGGTGGTACGTGTCAAAGTAACATCCACATGAATGGCAGGACCCAAGGTTTCCCAGCAGAACATTGCCCAAAGCATCACACTGCCTCCGCCGGCTTGCCTCCTTCCCATAATGCATCCCTATGTTACAGCCAATCCAGATCATCAAAGATCTCCTGCATCCAGCCTGGAGGCTGGAGAACCTGACTAATAAAGAAAAGGTTGGTCAGTCAAATCCCTGAGATGGTAGTGTAAATAAAACTGATGTAGCTTGCAGGTTCTTGCTGTTTAAGAATCTCTTGTCAGGATACTTACATGATAAAATAAGAGTTGATAGAGTTGAAAGATATTAATATCGCCTTTCCCTCTCTCTTTGACCAGAAAGCCAGTGTTCTATTTTACTAGCATCTGGTAGTTAAGCTTCCACTCTCTGACCTGTGTCCACAGAGACTGGTTTCCACCTTTTCTTATCTGTTTGAGCACTTTTGTGAAAAACCTTTTTTTTTCCCCCAAAACAATTAAAGGAGTGAGACGGGGGGTGCTATGCTTCTGCCGTATTTAAACACTGATGACACGGATTGAAAAACATTTCATTACTATTGGATAATAGACGATGCAACCCAGGTGAAGAGGTAATAGGTGATTTGTGCCATTTAGGGATGAATGGGATGATTAGGGATGAGGGGGATGATTAGGGACAAGAGGGATGATTAGGGATGAGGGGGATGATTAGGGATGAGGGGGGTGATTAGGGATGAATGGGATGATTAGGTGGCCATGATGAATGTGGCCAGGAATTTAACCAGGACACCAGGGTTTAACATGCCTACTCTCAGTGCCTTGGGATCTTTAGTGGCCCCAGATAGTCAGGATACCCATTTAACATCACATCAGAAAGACATCAAGCCACACAGGGCATGGTCCCCTTCACTGCCCTGGGTCATTGGGATTCGATCTTTAAACCAGAGGGAAGAGTGCCCCCTACTTGCCCTCTAACACCACTTCTAACGGCATCTGGTCTCCCATCCCAACCAGGACCGACCAGGACCGACCCGGTTTAAGCTTCAGAGGCAAACCAGTGGTGAGACATGGGGGGAGCTATGCATCTGGCATATTTAAACAGTGATGACACAGTTTGAATAATGTTTAATTACCGTTGGATAATAGACGATGCAACCCTGCATAAACCCAGGTCAGACCTGTTGCTTCTGTTGTCAGTTGTTGTCCCATACAAGGTCACTGTAGTTCGACAGGTCATTGCTAGGGTCGCAAGTCAGAAGACCAGAAACGTGACTGGTAGAATTCCATAGATTGTCTTAGCAGCATTCCATGTATGGTAACGCTAAATAACAGTTATTAGTAATAACTAGCAAGGATCATTTCCATGTTTATTTAATTGTGCCTGACTCTGGTACTATGGCAGTATGATCCATTAAATCAATGAACCCACAATGAACCCACCAAGGCCAAAAGAGTGTTGGTTGGTGTTATAATGATGCTATTGATATTATGGGAACATTTCAGGTAAAACTGAAATTCAGAGACTGTTATTGCAATTGTTCATCCTGGTTTGACTGAATCAGCAAAAAAATGGGAAGTTATTTCAGGGATACTTACTTTATTATCTTTTTCCTGTGTCATTGTGTCACATACCAGTAATGAGCAAGAATGTGACCTTGATCCTTTAGATTTTGTTCTGCTTCTTTTGGACAGAACCATGTGTTGTTATTCATGAGAGACACTTGATATTCGGATGCTGCATTTGATTTGCACGGGACCCTAAAAAGAGTTTACAAGACAACCTTCAAAATATACTCCCTTATTCAGACTGTGGGACCTCATTGGGTGTTAGACACAGGACCTCTTCTTTCTGTGTATCATAGCACATTGGGATTCACATTAGGGGACTGCTTTTTCAAGTGCTGTTTGGTCTCTAAAAGCAAAAAAAAAGAGAAATAGTTGCTGATAAAAAGCGGTGATACCCCCTATTATTAGAAGCAGGTCAGTTGGTGCCCCCCAAATAATTAGATCACTTTGCAAAAAATATTAAATTAGTCCCAGTCAACATCAAACTGAGCCCTAACCCTTGGTGCTGGCAAATGTGGGAGGATGTGAGACATCAATGGGTGTTGTACTGTTCAGCCAGCAGACCCTTACAAATATGGACCATTGTACTTCTGTGTTATTGACTGAAATAGTATGCCAGTCCCCATAAAACTTTGCAGTTAAACTGTAAAAGCTTCTCTTTACATTCTTACACCATTCATTTCTTCCATTGGGGATTTTTAGATGCACTTCAAATAAGGTCTGTGGTTCGTGTAGTTACACTATGTCGGCATTTTGATATTGTAAATATCTGTAGGAAAAGGCGTCATTTATCAATATTGGCTAAATATAATGAAATATTAGATTAGATTCAACGTAATTGTCATTGAACAATACAATGAAATGCAGCTTGTGTCTAACCAGAAGTTGAAACATAGGAGTGCAGAAAAATGTACAAGTATATAAGCGGAATGTATACAGTGGATATAAAAAGTCAACACACCCCTGTTAAAATGCCAGGTTCTTGTGATGTAAAAGAATGAGACAAAGATAATCATGTCAGAACTTTTTCCACCTTTAATGTGACCTTTAGCGTGAACAATTCAATTGAAAAACAAACTGAAATCTTTGAGGGGGAAAAAATAAAAAACTCACAATAACCTGGTTGCATAAGTGTGCACACCCTTAAACTAATACTTTGTTGAAGCACCTTTTGATTTTATTACAGCACTCAGTCTTTTTTGGTAGGAGTCTATTAGCATGGTACATCTTGACGTGGCAATATTTGCCCACTCTTCTTTGCAAAAGCGCTCCAAATCTGTCAGATTGCGAGGGCATCTCCTGTGCACAGCCCTCTTCAGATCATCCCACAGATGTTCAATTGGATTCAGGTCTGGGCTCTGGCTGGGCCATTCCAAAATGTTAATCTTCTTCTGGTAAAGCCATGCTTTTGTGGATTTGGATGTGTGCTTTGGGTCGTTGTCTTGCTGAAAGGTGAACTTCCTCTTCATCTTCAGCTTTCTAACGGACACCTGAAGGTTTTGTGCCAAAATTGCCTGGTATTTGGAGGAGTGCAGAAAAATGTACAAGTATATGTATATACAAGTGGAATGTATAGGTGTGCAATTAATGCAAATGCATTACATATGGCAATTCTAAATGTGCAGTGGAAAATTCACATATTTACAGAAGATTTACTGATAATAAGTATAATGTATGTACAAGTGAGATAAGTAGTTGTGGCAATTCTCAATGGGATTCTGAATTTGCAATAGAGGCAAATTGAAGTAGTAGGGTAGCATGTGCAATTGAAATGCAGGGATAGCAGCAATGAGGTAGACATGTAACAATTGAAAATGCGAGTACAGTGGCAGTTCTAAATGTGCAATGTGCAGTGAGAGCAGGGTTGAGGTGCAAGTTAAAGGTGCAAGTCAGCATGTGCAAATGAAATACAGGAATAGCAGCAATGACACAAACTGAAAAATCTTATCATACTAGTCCAGTAATACAAAGGGTGGACATAGTTAGTGATGGGAGGTCACGGAGTTCAGCAGGGTTACAGTAGATGGGAAGAAACTGTTCCTGAGCCTGCTGGTGTGAGAACAAAGAGACCTGTACTGCCTGTCTGATGGTAGGAGGGCAAACAGTTTGTGGCATGGATGTGAAGGGTCCTTGGTGATGCCGCGACAAAATATAGTTTTTCTGGCACTAAATGAAGCAGATATATTGTCAAATGTCTCCTTTTCCTGATGATATTTACACAGTTATCAAAACACAGACAGAGTAAGCCTAAACAAAACACAGACTTTAATTGAAGCGATTCTAAAACTCTTTATGGGATAAATTAATGGTGAAACGCAAAACATAAATGTGGGTTCTACAATGTCAGCTTATGTAGATACCCGGCAGGATCTGTAAATGTCAGTCATATGGAGGTCTGTCCAACCCTCTAAGGATATGCCTCCCCAGACCATCACTGACCCACCGCCAAACCGGTCATGCTGGATGATGTTGCAGGCAGCATAACTTTCACCACGGCGTCTCCAGACCTGCCAATTCTGGTGTTCTCAGGCGAATGCCAATCAAGCTGCACAGTGCTGGGCTGTGAGCACAGGTACCACTAGAGGGCGTTGGGCCCTCATGCCACCCTCATGGAGTCTGTTTCTGACAGTTTGGTCAGAAACATACACATCAGTAGCCCGCTGGAGGTCATTTTGTAGGGCTCTGGCAGTGCTCCTCCTGTTCCTCCTCGCACAAAGGAGCAGATACCAGTCCTGCTGCTGGGTTGATGCCCTTTTATGGCCCTGTCCAGCTCTCCTCGTGTAACGGCCCATCTCCTGGTATCTCCTCTATGCTTCTGAGACTTTACTGGGAGACACAGCAAACCTTCTTGTGATGCCATGTATGGATGTGCCATCCTGGAGGAGCTGGACTACCTGTGCAACCTGAATGGGCTGCAGGTACGCCTCATGCTACCAGTAGAGGCAAGGATACTAGCAAAACGCACACCTAGAGAGAGCAACGACTGTGGAGTGAGCAACTGACTGTGGCCAATTGACTGTGGCCACCACCTGCAAAACCACTCCCTTTTTGGGTGGTTGTCTTGCTTTTGCCTCTCCAGTGCGCTTGTTGTCATTTTTATTTGCACCACTTTTATTTTAAAAACCCTTTTTTTTCACTGTTTTTACATTAGACAAACCTCTAACTGTACATTAACCATTACAACTGACAGAAAATCATTTCCACAATTTCTATCCCATAATCAAAAGTATGATCAATGAAGACATGTTCTACAATCATTGATGCAAAAAAGTAACTTTTTCATCTAACATTAACAAATAACAAATAAATAAATGTCAATGTTTTGCACACACTACACTAATTTCAATTCTGTCTTCTGCATTTGGACATGATGTCTTGTCAATGTCATAATGAATATTTTAATTTTTCATGCACTGCAGGAAAATCTTTTGGCATGGCAAATCCAAACATGTTATTGGTCACCAGTGATGCCATGACATGTCTTATCCATGAGCTGTATGAGGGTGACATGCTCATGGGCATGGCGGTCATAGACCTTCCACCTCCACAATGAATAGGAGATTGTGTTGCCTTTTGAGCTGTGGGGTTAGTATTTAAACACTATTGGTGAGTGAGAGAAACAATAAAACCAAAACAAAAGCCTAGCTCTTTCTAGAGCCTTACTGTATGGTTCTTCCGGTCCCTCACTGTGACCGGACAGCTAAACTGTTTACCGGCTATAAACCAAAGAAAAGGAAAACAGTGATTCAAAATCAGGCTGAGTCTTACAGGGTTAGTCCCTTGGTCCCGGAGTCGTTGCTGTCCAGTATCTCCTCTCTCGGGTGTGTACTTCAGGCCAGGTTAAGACATCTCCCATTAAGTGGCTTCAGGTGTGTGTCATTAGGCGTTACCCTCCTGGGACACCGTCTCTCCTGGCCAGCAGATGTAACCAACGAGCCGGAACATAGCGGCCATCACAGACCCATCCTCTCACTCCACTACAATTGTTTGATGGACCTGCAAAGCTTGCATGTGTCTGTGTTAATAACAACATTGACCAGTATGGCTCACATGATGAGAATATAACTTTTAATTTTGGTGGCACTCGCCAATTTTCTGATACAATAACTAGGTTTTGAAGCATGAATTAAATGTCTTGGGTGAGCTACTAGATTTTGCAGACATGCCATAGAGTTGTGATGTCCCATGAAACAGCTGTGATGATTGTACTTACAGTTTAAAGAATGTTAAAAACCTGTTAGTTTCGGATGTACCGCCGCCGGGACGCCTATGCTTTTTTGCGACAAAGTGTGCAAAGTGTTGTAAATATAATTTTATGTTATAGGCATATTATATATGTGCAGAAAGCTTAGAATCTCGTTAATCTAACTGCAGTATACAATTTAAAGTAGCTATTACGGCGACTAACTCCTATGCAAGTGTTTGAGTATAGTCAACATCCACACAACACTTTTTCTAAGGCACCAGTGTTGCTAGTTTCAGGTCTGATGGTAAATTTTGTAATTCTTCTGATTTCATCTCTTGATGGTCCCAGAGATATTGCAATGCATCGTTTTGTTTTGATAAAATCCGTTTTTATAATCGAAAATGATTCATGTTCTTCATAGCGTTGTAGAACTAAATCCAACACTGAGCAAAACTATTCATGATATTCAAAACCCTTACTAGGTTTTAACACAGCAATACTTGGTATTTCTAAAAAGAAGAGAGTCTCTAGCATGTAACCAGACATTGTTTATCCTTCTACGTTGCCTATATGCTTCGCACCACATCAGCAAAGACATGGATTCTGGCACCGATTACGCGCAAGCTCATGTCTTTGATAGCATGTATCTTCCTCAAATGACGACCAATGGATTTGAAACAAGCTAGGTTGAGAGCACACGAGCCACACTTTACGGCAATTGATGAACGATCACCGTCAGACGCACACACAGGACACACCAACCGTGCGCACCACCCCAACCAAATCGTGAACCAAACTTGACTATAGCGCAAGACATAGCTGTCGCTGCTAACGAAACTATACTCGGCATTTAAAGTTTAAATGGCTACTCCTAAGTGGAAAAGCAACGTAGGAGACCAATTTGGACTAGATTTTTGGAAGAAACCATGGACTGTGAGTCAAGCAACTTGGTGAGTACAATAAGATAGATTACCCAAGACATACAATATATTAGCATTAGCATATTAGGCTGTGTTAGGCTATGTTAGGCTAACATATGATGTTAGATCACCACATATGATGCAAACACCACATATGATGTTAGATCACCACATATGATGCAAAGACCACATATGATGCAAAGACCACATATAATGTTAGATCACCACATAGGATGTTAGATCACCACATATGATGCAAACACCACATATGATGTTAGATCACCACATAGGATGTTAGATCACCACATATGATGCAAACACCACATATGATGCAAACACCACATATGATGTTAGATCACCACACATGATGCAAACACCACATATGATGCAAACACCACATATGATGTTAGATCACCACATATGATGCAAACACCACATATGATGTTAGATCATCACATACGATGCAAACACCACATATGATGTTATGTTATCATTGGATCCGCCTCTTTGTCGCGCCCCCTGTTAGTACCTTTATGTAGGGAAGCTAATTTTCCATCATGTATAACATTCCTGGGAGTGTGTGACCCTTATTTTTAATCACCTTTGCATTGTTGTATATTCTGTGTAGGTATGAACTTGAAAATTCATAATGTGTCCAAAGTGTCCAATTTGGCACAAAGTGGCCAATCTGTAAAGGACACTTTGGCCTTGCTTTACAAATGAGTAAGTAGATCACTGAATTTTATATCAAATGGCCTGAAACTTTACCCAGACCCTGCTGACATATAGTGGATCAAATGGAAAATGCCGCCAGTTTCCTAATCCATGTTTGGCCTTCCCCACTGCAATTCAAACATGATGAGGATTTCTTCTTTTTTTTTTACAAAAAACACATGTTTTTGGTTTGTTTTATCTTCTGCCAAATCTATTGTGTTATACTTTCCTGCATTAATGTATAATTCCTACAAACTACAGAGTGTCTCCTTTCAAATGGAACCAAACATATGTTTATACTATATTCAGGTCATGAGCTACCAGCATTTAGATTTGGGTACATCATTTTAGGCGGATATTGACTTTTTTTGCCCTTTCCCTAACAGGTTTTAAGACTGTTTCGAAAAATGAGCTAAAGCAATTCAGAAAAACTGTATAGTATAGTATAAGTATAGTGGATGTTATAAGTGGGATAAATAGTTGTTCGGGTACAAATGGCAATTCTAAATGGCATTCTAGATGTGCAATCGAGGCATATTGAAGGAGTAAGGTAGCATGTGCAACTGAAATGCAGGGATAGCAGCAATGAAGTTCCCGAGCTAGACGTGTGTATGTAACAACTGAAAACTTCCTTAAGACTTTGTAAGGCAGTGCCAGAGTCCAGTAGTACAAAGGGTGGGTATGGTTAGTGATGGGTCACAGAGTTCAGCAGGGTTACAGCAGCCTGCTGGTGTGGGACCGAACAGATCTGTACCGCCTGCTTGATGGAATGAGGGCAAACAGTTTGTGGCCTGGATGTGAAGGTTCCCTGGTGATGCCGCACACCCTGTGCTGGAGATTTCTGATGGCTAGGAGCTGGGTACCTGTGATGTGCTGGGCGGTTTTCACCACCCGTTGCAGGGCCTTCAGGTCAGCTACGGAGCAACCACCAAACCACACTGTGGCGCAGTTAGTCAGAAACATAACCTGTCATAAACATGTCATTGCAGGCCTGATTATTAAACTTGAAGAAAATATTTAGCTTTATGTGTTATCATTAAATTCAACTGTCATGTGTGGCTGGTTTTGACATTGGCTGTCATGAGACGATTATAATTGTGTCATGAATATTTTCCTTGACCTCAAATACAATGGTACAATTTGGACTTGTCATAAAGATGTCATTAAGTCTGTCAAATGCATTTAAATACCTTACCAAAAGCAAGATAGTTCCTTTATTGAAAGAAAGAAATAGTTTTTGCACAACAAATGTTTCCTAAAAATGTTTTTTTTTTTAACAATCCTACTTCGGTAACACTAACAAATGCAGTAGTTAACATGAACAAATGATGAACAATGACATGAACTCACCATTAATAATGACAAAAAAATGATTTACAAATGCATTAGCTTACAGAGTAGTGCCATTTGTTCATGTTAACACAGGACATAAACTCATGTCGTTTTTTGCAAGAACACACAGTTTGTCCTGTTATTTTGTTAATGTAGATGCAGGACATCCATTTCATGTTAACTAGAAGTTTGCATGAACAATAGGCTAAGTAATATACATTATTCAAGAGATAATATACATAATCCAATTTGTTAATATGATTACAGTGCGGTAACCATTGTTAATAAGGTAGACTGACTACTTGCGTCTTCAAATAGATCAGATTTTTTTTTTTTTAAATTGCTGTTGGTGTTACTGCTAGATAAAATTGTGACATAGAAAGTTATTGGACCTTTACACTTTTTTGTTTCTTTGTCACTGACCCTGATGCCGTTTCCAAACCTGTTTTTTCCACCTTTCTCTTGTTGCCCCCTGTTGGTTGAGGTTTTTTACACTGGGCTGAAAACAGGTTGACATTAGAATAACTTTTTTTTAGTTCCTCATACAGGTCTTCCAAGATTCCCTGATGCACTTGTTCTGTTTTTTCGGCCACATTCTTACTCCAGTGTGCTTGGCCGATCCACTCATTCTGTGTGTTCTTACAGCAGAAGGCTGACCACATGAGAGAGGGGACATTAACTTTGTTGTTAATTGTTTCTGTACCTGGCACTGCTCCCGTCACCACATATGCCTCATAATTGTTTTTTTTACATTGAGTGTCTAGAATTTGTTTCACTTCATCCTCCATTACACGCCATCGTCCACCGTTGAAGCTCGCTACCTGGGGAACAGCGTTTGTTAAGGTATAGGTGGATTCCCTAGTCTCAGGGTCAGGTGCATGGTTAACCGGGAATAGGTGTCCTCTCTGCAGATTGTTTTTATTCACGTAGTTCCCATACACAGCCTGGTTACTGAGTCCAGTGTTACTGTGTCCAGTGTTCTTTCTCATTTCTTTATTTAGTTCATTATTGTCTTCAAGCTGAAGAAAAAAACAATTATACACAAATTCACAAGTTCACTTAACCCCACAAGAGACACTATGGATAATGACAGAAAAATAAAGAGATATTGAACTTATTTGAGGTGATAAGAATAAACTACTACAAATGTGGAATTAATAAAGAGGGACCATGTCGTCGGGTGATTCAGTGGTCTAGGACACAAAAAACTGTCCTACATCTTTCTCAAACTCTTTTAAATAAAGCATAAAACGTCCTAAAAATAATTTTGCGGGAGCTTTCTGTATTCATATTAGAAAACAAACAGTAATACATTACACTTCAAACTGAGATAGGTTTGCGTTTCTTTATAGTTCAAACTTAAGCTCAAGCGCAGTGCATTCATGTGCAGACACATTACTAAATGTGTGGTAATGCTCTCGTACATCTATCATAGATACTGTACATTATCATCACTGTAAATCATACATAACAAGGTTGTTTACCTGGGGCTCTATCATCCATGTATTTCTTACATCTCCATCATCAGTACCAGTGTATCTGTAGGCTGAGAACACAGGGATCTTGTTCTCTGTGTCGTAGAGAGTCGCAAACCTGTATTTATTGTAGAAGCGCTGACAGATTGGTTTGTATCTCTCTGCCTTGACAGAATCCTCCAAAACACCTGAAATGTATGGAGTTGTTTTTTCCAGAAATAAATCCTCACAGCCTTCAACTCCTTTGAACGACATCACCACATGAGAGAGTCCAGGAGGAAGTAAAGAGACAAGCAGGAGAGCAGAGAGAAGCTTTAACACCTCCATCATCACCTGGAGACTGAACACCTCAGAGACAAAGATGAAGTAATGAGACCAGTTGATAGATTGAAGGCAGAACACCTCAGAGACAAAGATTGAGGTCTAAAGCAGAAACAACCTTTTCAGGACATGCTGCTTTATAGTCCATCAGAGGCTTCCTTCTGGTATAAAAAAAACTGCATGGTTAGGTTAGAATTTGCATAAATTCTCTGGTGTTTTACACATTATACAATATGAATGCCTGTCTTGAATGTGAATATAGTTTCTTTATCAATTTTTTTCTAGCCATCTCACAAGATATCAATTACTTTTTGGACAACACCAGAAATTCTTCTTTATTTGCATTTATTCTAATGTTATACATAATGTTTATGAGCAAATACACACCTTCTGGCCAGATAGCTTTACACACATTTCTCAGGTGGCCATAACATTTGCATAGTACTTTAGATAATGTTATGTCTAACATAACCATATATATATATATATATTATTCATTTACCTCAGTATCTAATTCAAATTAATTCAAACCTTGCTTCTATTAACAAGGTCAGAAAAAGGAGTGGAGCGCCAGTCAGTTAAGCAGTCTACTAACTGGTGTCTGATATTTATTGTCACGGTGCTTTTGTCATATTGGCTCTTGGAGCTTCTCTCTGCTCCCTTCATTCTAACTCTCCCTCTTCTCTCTCATGTGGTAGAGAGGTTCAAGGACTTTTCAAAGTGGGAGTGTTTCTTCTGGACCAAGTCTAGATTTAACAATATATTTTACGATACATTGTAATGTTGAACGTAGAGGAAAATAACAAAAAAATATTTTGATTAAAATAATTGTTTCGGTTAGTGGTCCAGTCCAAAACCAGAAGCAGGTGCCATGTGCGTACAGTAACATAACATCACGGGTGCTTTTGGGAAGAAGTCCGGTGACTTCTGTTTTTAATGCAGTGCCGCCTGAGGGCCCAAAGATCACAACCATCCAATATTGGTTTTCAGCTTGTCTCTTGCATACAGAGATTTCTCCGGATTCTCTGAATCTTTTAATGATATTATGTACTGAAGATGATGAGATCCCCAAACTCTTTGCAATTTTACATTGAGAAATGTTGTTTTTAAATTGTTGCACTATTTGCCCGCACTGTCTTTCACAGAGTGGTGAACCCCTCTCCATCCTCACTTCTGACAGACCCATCCTCTCTGGAATGATCTTTTAATACCCAATAATGTTACTGACCTGTGGCCAATTGACCTAATTAGTTGTATGATATTCCACCAGGTTTAATTTTTTAGCATTACACAATTTTTCCAGTCTTTTTGCCTCTGTCCCAAATTTTTTGAAATGTGTTGCTGCCATCAAATTCAAAGTGGGCACATATTTTTTAAGAAACAATGAAATGTCCCAGTTTCAACATTTGATATGTTGTCTTTATACAATTTTCTATTGAATATAGGAAATAAATGATTTGCACGTCATTGCATTCTTTTGTTATTTACATTTTACACAGCGTCCCAACTCTTTTGGAAACAGGGTTGTACAAGCCACATATGTCAGATTACAGGTAAACCAAATCAGGTGATTCCTGGCTTTAATCTCACCAAAAAGGAGAGGGAGGAGGAATGTCAGCGTGCCACTCTGAATGACCCTGGTCATTGTGGAAGCAACACCATCATCTGTGCTGCATTCTCAATGAATGTGAGATCCCCTAAATGACACCCTCATTCCACAATAAGAACAAGGCCTGGATGAAATAGAACAGATGAAGTCTGTGTTGGTTTGGGACAATTCAGACCATTCACCGTGAGTTGTTTGAGCCACCAGCGTTTTGTGATTTTTTTCTTTCCATCTCTCTCCATTTCTCTCCTAGAGATGGAAGGTGAATGATCACAACGAACATGACCAGCTAACACTTCTACAGGCCATGGAAGAGGGCTGTGGGTTTCACATCCTCATGCTAAGATGATCAGCAGAGTAGCAGACTGAGTGAGTTCCCTGACCAACTTAACTTGACCGCCATATTAGATTGGGAAATCTTGAGACTGTGATAGGGCTGATCCCAACGTCAGCTGTTGCATTACTGAACCAATGACCACTTGGGTTCCCTGGCTGAACCAATGACCACTCAGGTTCCCAGGCTGAACCAATGACCACTTGGGTTCCCTGGCTAAACCAATGACCACTCAGGTTCCCAGGCTGAACCAATGACCACTTAGGTTCCTTGGCTGAACCAATGACCACTCGGGTTCCCTGGCTAAACCAATGACCACTCAGGTTCCCAGGCTGAACCAATGACCACTTAGGTTCCTTGGCTGAACCAATGACCACTCGGGTTCCTGGCTGAACTATATGCGCTTCATTATAGTGCGATTTATTTATTTATATCATCAGTACTTAAACCTTAATGTTGCATATGTACCACTCAAATATTTAGAAATGTCAGATGTACCAAAATGTACAAACCTACCAAATATATAACTGTGAAATATTACAAATTGTATTCCCAATATAGTGAGGAATAGCCAATTTGCATGAAGCAATACACTTCAACAAATGTAAATAACTTCATATAGTTACTTTATCAATAAATGTACTTTATGAACTTTATGATAAATGTATTTTAACATTAGCATTTGTGTGGCTATGCCTGACTATATTGCCATATCAATAGATGGCATGTCTGTAGTTGTGATGCTTATGCATATTTTGTATAAAGATGTTATTTGAAAGGAAACCAGCAATTCATTTTGCAATGGAATTGGACTGTTTTGCAATATGAGAGCCTTTTTCAAGGGTTGTGTTAAGTGTTTTGAAAGTACCAACTTTAGTTTGAAAAATGTGTCAAATCAATTGGGATGAATAGTAACAACTTTGATATACTGTATAACGCTATTAAACAATGTACAATACAGGAGACTAACTATGATGCAAATTAATTCAAACACTTTGTCTAGTATCGAGGTCACTGAAGCAGTTAAAAAACTAGTGAAAGCACAAAGAAATGTATGAAATGTTTATCTTCAACTAAATGCCAAGTGATATGTCTCTTCAAAAATAACTTGTCTGTGTCCTAACTTCCATTAGAACCTACTGTGGAAAAGTCCACTTCACCATGAAAAAACACAAGGAAAAATAAAATCTAAAGAAACGTTGCATATCAAGCTAATTAATTATTTACATTTTATTAAATATTTTCCAGTCGGCACAGAGAAGTCACAAAACGTCTGTCGGTTGTTCTGAAGTCACATTGTTGCACATTTTATACTGCTCCTTGTCAGTTCTCAAAATACTGTCTTCTGCTCATGATACATACAAGAAAACAAGACGTCACACAAACATACCTTAACGCTGTCATGGCAACCATAGTTCTACGTCAAAGTTAACAGACGTCCTGATCTGAGCTACCACTTGTTTCTGTTCTGCCCAAAATGGAGGGAAGAGAAGAGACACAAGCAACTTCATCTTGGAGTTGTCTGTAGCTGTGCCATATAATAGTTTAAGGCCTGGCCTCATTGGTTATGGCCACATTCACGTCTAAGGACAGGGCTTGCTGACCAAGGACTTTGCCTATCATTGGATAGTCATCATGAACAGTCTAAAGCAAATGCAGGTCTATTGTCGCAGTCCATTTATTACACTGGATTTTACATAGCAGTTAAGCAGGTTTCTAATCAATAAACAGAATACAATTCACACAGAAGCTTATTGTATTTTCCTATAAGGCACAGGTTATTAACCAAGGAATGATTCATCATTATAGTCTGTCAAAAGATGGACTAATAGTGGACTTGGACAGTCTATCTGGCATTTATAGCCTGATCTCTATGATGGTGCTTATTAAATGCCCTGTACGAGAGAAGTGCATGCAAATTCAATTGTTTATTTACACTGGAACAAAGTCTCTGTAAATCTATATTAAGTTGCAGTGTCCTGACTTGGCTCACCAGTCATCAGTCTACCAACTGGTGTCTGTTACTTCACCTTTGTCTCTGAGGTGTTCAGTCTCCAGTCTTCCAACTGGTATCTGTTACTTCATCT